>JAQIXP010000153.1:0-33894 GCA_034700285.1 Proteroiulus fuscus | reverse complement strand
AATTTAACAATTTTAAAATAGTTTCGGATAGAGTGGCGCAATGGTCGCCGGGTGATGGGCGCCAATTTTGTCCCTTTGGGGGGGAACATGGCCCCCCCTGGCTTCCCCCTTGGATTCGCCACTGGTAGTGATATGCCCCGGCCAACTCCTATAGCCGAGTGCCCTGGTATTGGTGCTAATGGTATTTGTAAATGTGCTTGTATCTTGTTCGACAGTGATCTGGAAAGGAAACCGTGGTCATAATGTTCATGCTAATCACTAAACTCTATCAATATTGATTATTCTATATTGATTACTTTAATTAATTTTGTAATTATTTTATTACAGATCCGGTTTTCTTATACATAAACGTTGATACCAGTATATCAGTTGAATCAAGAGGTAATTATGCTTGTTATTTATTTTTACTTTAAATTCAGGGGAAATGTTGATTATACGTTTGACAGTGTAGATGGCCTATTAATTGAAGGCTTAAGAAAGTTTTTTGTGCGTATGATGCCATCGTAAGAGTACATAATGTGCTCATCTTTATTTAACACTTATGTCTTCGAGCAAGTTTCGTTATAACTAAAAAAAAAGGCAAACAAGCATGCAATTTTTAAACTGCTTAAACTTGTCGTTGCATTTCGTCCAAATTCTATGCTGAATTTTCAACAGGACGTACAATCTAATTCCAATTTATTATAAATCATTTCGAAGAAAAGACAACAACAAGATTCAGTCTTCTAATTCTTTTCACATTTCTTATCTTAATGTGCCTGCATTCTTGTTGCCTTAAAAAACGTGTTAGAAAGGGAAACGTACAGGTCTTGGGTTATTATATTTTCGGATGATAGGTTCAAGACGAAGAGTCACAACGTTTACTTTAGCTATATACATGCGTTGTTTATTCGTTTTCTGCAAGTGACCGGTTCCATCAACATTGGATTAGTTTGTCTGAATTGCAAATTCGTGTAATCCTTGAATGCACTAGACTTTACCTTATTTGCATATGAATTTTTGCCACTCAAAATCTCTTAGTAAAATCCTACAGTTTGCCAGACTGATGACATAGGCTAAATGGTTCAGTACAATATCCTGTTGCTTAAGAATTCTCGATTATCATGCAGGGTTATGAAGCAATAGTTGGAATTGCGATTGTAGTTATAAAATGACGCGTTGACTATAAAGTAAATTTTTATTTTTCAATTTTATGCATTTTGTTCAATAAATAACGAGTGAGATATTGAGTTAAATATAGCTTCAGATCCACTTATACATTTGCGAGATCAGATTTTCAATATTATTGCAGCGTTAATTTTGCTTTTTGAACACTAAAACGAAACTTGAATTTCAGTGCAAGGGTATATAAAATTAATAAAATTACATGCAATGTAAGAATTGATGGCCACATTATTGTCCACGGCGATGACGGCTGATGGAAGTTGTTGGCTTTAACTTTCTCTTTTTAAATGACTTTAAATTTCATAAAGAGAGTGAGGGGTATCTATCTACTCTTATAAATTTATTCTCTGTTTTAAGAAATTTTCTAATCTGTTCTTATCTGTCATTTGATTCAAGTTGATCTGGATCAATATATAGCTCTTTTTGTGAGATTATATTAAACTTGCTGATGTCAAGTATAGTTCTTCAGTGAAGATTTCAATGCAATTATAGGATTATCGATTTATTGGTATAGAAATAATTGCAGTGCTAATATTTTCAGTATACCAGTATAGGTCAAACAAAATATAACACCAACAGTTCACATAATACTGAATGTTTTGGCTATTGGCATATTGGCATATTGGCATTAACCAATAAATTTGTCAATATTCAGTATATTGGTTTTGTTGGTGCAAGTATTGGGAATTACTAAATAAACCAGTATGGTTAAATGCCATGATTGCTGGCATTAGTATACCTTTGACATTCTTTTAGCACCAGTATTATACGTTAGACGTCTCTGTATCCATGTAGCACACTCTTTTGTCTTTCTTAAATTTGGCATCTTGAATCTTTGAAAATTGGTTAAAATGTCCTTTTCCCTATCACCGTGATCAATGTAACTTATTAAGCTTACCATTGGATTTTTAGATTCTATATTGAGCTATTGGGGAGGGGTTGAGGGTTATTCTATAATGATAACATTTACTAATGTTTATTTCAAAAATGATACACCTTGAGTATCACAAGTAGCTATTCCCTATATATAGTTTAGTTCTTTTTTTGTAATTGGAACGCTCCTTTTTGATTGTCTTAAGATCTCCTGCATGCATGAGTTCACTTTCCCGGGTTGACTGTCCAGATAACAATTTTCGTAGTTTTCCATTCTCCAGACTCGATATAAATATACATTCAATTGCCCTGGCAGTATATACTAGTATTAACGGTCGGTCACGTCCGCTTTCTTCAGCCTTCCTCTCCACAAGGTCTACAGGAATTGATCTATTGCGTTCAATGTCGCCAGAGTTCCATTGCCCACAAAAGTTGAAACCAAATAAAAAAAATGTCAGAATTACAATTACGTGCTAAACTTTGTATGACTGTCCCTATATAGATTAAATCCACCTGACTCTGTATGCTCCGCACGAAGGCCGAAAACAATGCTCTCTCTCTCTCTCCAGCAAAAGAGATAAAAATTCCAAATCATGTAAAACCGTGACCTTACTGCAGGGGAAAGCTTTTTCAGGAAAAAAAATTGTTTTGAAATGAAGGAAATTGAAAACGGGGAAATTTAAAAATGTTCGACCTTGCTTTATATTTATTTGCTTGTTCGTGTTTATATGTGCAGTATACAATATGGGAGATAGATACCAAGAAGTGTGTCCAATTATATTAGATACCGTTTAGGTTTCAGTATATACTTGATTTTATTGTACTCGTATTTTACGATATATATACACTCGCTCTTATAGAAACATATATATTATTCTGTGTTTTTTTACAATTTTGACAGTCAGAACGTATATGTATATTCTGACTTGGAAATCCTGATTTTGTTATATTTAAGTGTCTTGGTCTATGTATACTGGTTATTATAATCATACAAATTCTTGGATTTTCTGGCACAAATTGTAGAATGCTGAGTCATTCTAAAACTGGCATGGCTAAACTATGATAATAATTTCTTGCTTTTTCATTAGGCAGTCAAAAGTATAGTAATTAATTTTGGTCAGAAAAATGTTTCAGGTAATGACAAGTAAACCTAGGCGAATGCAGGGGGGGGGGGGAGGCAATGGGGCAATTGCCCCCCCTCCCCCCCCCCCCCCCTGCCTTAACAAAATCCTGTATCCGCCCCGGGGCGAATGGGTTTTAATTACATATGTACGTAAAATACTTACATTCATTTTGGAATATCATTTTTGAAAGCAAAAACCAAAAAAAATTTATTTTAAGTCAAGAATTGCCTTGGGATTATTTTTTGACAATACAATGCCTCAAATATAACTAGTTTAAATTGTATTGATTTACAATAGCAATGCACATATTTGTGAACTGAAAACAATTAATACTCTCAAATATTTATGTTTTTTAGTTTTTGATTGTTTAGATATATTATGCTAGATATCACTGACATAATGTTTGATAAATACAAATATGTATGCATTTTTATGATAGTTCCATGGCAATTGATAGCGTTCCGCCAAACTTTAAACTTATCATAGGTAAATACTGTTTCGTTTGTTGGGGCGTAATTTAAAGTCAACACAGTTTTTGATAAAATCCGAGAATAATCTTTAAAAAATGATTCATTTTAAAGTAAAGGAAAAGAGGACAATATGGGAATGGGGATAAAGATCAGCACAATCCCACATCCTGTATGGGAAATTTTCAAGTAGGCCTATATATAGTCGAGGTTTAAAACTGGGGCAATTTTTGAACTCCCAAATTTTGCAAATTAAGGCCTGATGATCACCGGTTAATAGCTGAGATCTTGAAACCACGATCTTGACACTAACCCATCTGAAGTTTATTGAATTGGCATGCAGGATGGATTGATTTTAATCAGTTTATTATATAATTTCTTTGAAAAAAAAGTCGTTGACATAAATCAGGCTTATATGGAGGGTCAGAAACTAACCCTACCACGTCTATAAAAGATTTATTACAAACTTTTGCCTCCCAATTCCTGGTAAAACCACACTTACATTAATCAAATTAAGTGTTATAAGTGTAAAATGTATACTATATTTTTAAAAAATTCCCCCTCCGGGGAGGGGGATTGTACTACCCCCTCCCCTTGCAGGCTGCAAGAAACCCTGACGGCGCCCACCTCTGAACTCACAAATACCACATGCACTGTTAGTGATCGACTTGTTTTACGGTCAGTTTGGCTTCTGAATGTTTTTAACGCCGATTTAACACATATAGTTGGCACGTAGTTAGCTAACCAGCAATCGATCATGAATGGTGAAAATGAATCTTGTCTGGGCAGTGTAGTTGGTTTACCCTGAGTTCAAAGTTAATTCCATCCAAATGTTTATTTACTTTATGCAATTAAAGAAAGTAAATCAAAGATTTAATTGCACCGTATCTAAAACATTGGATATTGGTAGTAGCTAGACATTTTTTAAATCATGATTTAATTAAAAAAATTCTTATTCATGATTTATTTTTTCAAAACAATAGTTATGATCTTTATCAACCCTGCTGTCATGACAGTTTGTACAAATTGATGTGTGTATATACGCCTGTTTTGCTATGATCGTGCAATAATAAATGCAGACTTTTTCGTTTCAAGTCATTCCATCAAGCAGAGCATAAAGATACATTGTTTATAGCAGGATAAAAAGCATATAGATTTCGATGCATGCATAAGGCACATTAAAAATGGCAAATTAAATAATGTGGTCAAAATAGGGATCTTCATGGTACCTATATATATATACGCGCGTGATTGTGCGTGATTTGTAGCTGTATTCACGTTTTAATATCACCAAAACTAACAAAATGTAACACGAAGATATACATATAGGATTGTAGAATGGGGTGGTATGATAGAGAGAAGGTATATTATCCAAAGGGGTGGGGTAAATGGCTTTAGCGTAAAATGCTGGCAGACAGTCACTCTCCTATATAAACGTGAGCATGAACTTTAAGGGTGGCCTAAATTTAGTCTTAACTTTATGCTCCTTTCAGCTCTACTTACCGACCACTGACCATTCTTCAAGAGATCTACTTATTTTTTTTTAATTTATTGAGGATTTAACTTGTGTAAATGATGCTTTGAAAAACTAGTTTTTTTTCTTGTGAGAAGATGCTTTCGTGCGCACCTGCATGCACCAACTGAGAGCGAAAGATCGATAACTTATGTATTTTGATTATATTTAGCATAATATATATTAATTAGGCCTTACATATTATATACAAGTGTGCATATGTATATTGGTGGCCCACTTTCATGCAGCAGTTGTATTCCTGTGCAGAACTGCAACATTGTTGGTTATAGTTGTTACTTTGTTTTGTTGGCCCGAATGCAACTGAGGGTATACAGTCAGTACGTTGTCATCGTTGCTCAAGGGCATAAAACGTCTTCCTACAGCCTTAAGAGTCCATTGTGCTTAGGTGAAAAAAGTGGAAAGTTAGTAGCTGAAAGAATTAGTTCAACTTTCAAAAACAGAATTATGTTATGTGTATTAATTTTGTTAGAATAATGGATTTTGTTCATAATACATCTGTCAGTTTTCCATCGTATACTATTGAAGCCTGCTTCTGGCAAGATAAGTCATCAATGTATAATCAATGCAAAATTGGCTTTTAGAATTCCCCGAAGTATTGGTAATATGTTGTAAATGAATCATAGCGGGAAAGAGCTTCATTAATTAGTTCATAATTATATTATCTAATTAATTTTCATATTGGCACCCTCTATGTGGCTAATTTAATCCAAGAATTCATGCAGTTTTTCTTATACTTAAATAGGCAATGTGCATTAGTTAATTCATTTCTAAAGAATGCGTGTGCTTGTTTCCTCTATAAATATATGATATGTTCATTTTTGTAGATATTTCGGTTTTTTTCCCTTTCTTGAGTTAATTAAAACAAAGGAAAAGAAATAATTACGATGGGAATGAAAAGTGTATATATAGGGGAAAAAATTAGCTGTAGTCTTATATATTGAGAGCAGATTAAAATAACAGACACATCTTATACGATGATATTTATGGAATGAGCTATATGCCGGTGTTTATATTATTTTAATGCACTTTTACTTATTTTATGCGAAAAATGTAAAGGATCTTTCTATAGTAGCGTGCTTAATGTTATTGAGTATTGACATCGGACTCACAGACTATTTGAATGTTTAAAAAAATGGAATAATTAAAAATGATTTTGAAATTTATTTTTAAACTATACTGGTTACATTTATAATCATGTTGTTTTAAATATATAATATGACGTATAATGCATTATATAAGCCAAATTATGCCAAACCAAAAAATCATGATTGCTGTCCAATAATGTATATAGGCCCTATATATAGCTATACTTACAATTAAGCATGATATAACAATGGAAGTCAAAATTGTCCAATCATTTAACATATTCTAAATCAAGTGTATGATTAGTGTATAAATCATATATTTATGTGTAAGTATAATAGATAGATTGATCAGCACTAAATTGGTGGATTTGCCAATTTCAGTACTTCCAGAACCAGGCAGTTTGGCCAAATTATTTAGTTTCGGTTTTAAGTCTTTAACCATCCAGAATGTGGGAAAATCTGGTTTAAAATGAATGCATGGATGTGAAGATATGTGATGGATCTGGCCAAGCCATGCAGCTATAAAAGTATCCATTAACAGTTGAACTGTATAGGCATAGCCATTAGCCACGCATGCACTTTTGAGGGCAGTTTTAGTCTATAATTTAACAGGAATTTGCAGGTATATAGTGAAACTAAACTTTGATGACAGTACAATTAACGGCTGCATGGCTAACGGCTTGAGACCTTCACTATACAATGAATACCTGGAACATTAACATGGCTTAAATTTCTCAGTATTTACATGCATGCCAAGAAAAAATCGATGCCCACTTAATTTATTATACGCATGCGTGCGTGGTCAGATTCTATCGAATGGATCGATGAAATATAATGTGTTTATAGAATAAATCATCCCTTCTTCCCCAGGTGAGAAGATTATACTCGGTGTTTTTTTCATATTTTATCCTGTACATAATCTGTACGTGGAATGTTGCCATGGACAATTCATGGAGTATAGACCACATCTCTGATAAAATAATTTATGAACTAGTCTCATGAGGGATTAAACATTACGGTGTCAACATTTCCGTTCTATATCTCCATGTTGCATGGATTTTTGTTTAAAATGCTCAACGGTATACACGTGCATGTTATTTCCCCCCTCCCCCTCCAATCTCCATCCCATCCTATATACCCGGCCCTCTCTTCGAATCCTTGGCCTGTCACTATCTTTCCAAAATTGTTTCCTGTACATTTGTAGAGCAGCCATATTGAAAGAGCTTATATAGAATTAGGCAATGTACAGGTGAAAAAAGTCTTTTCAACAACATGTATTTAATGGTTTATGAAATAGGGCACTCTCTCCATGCATTCATCCTTGTTTTTTATGAGCACATCTAGATGTGCACGAATGAATGAGAGAATATGGATGTGGAGGGGTTACTCAATAATATAAAAAGCCATGCATATATATATATATATATTGCATGTATACCTGCATGCGTTATAATAGGCTTATTACAACTATTAGCATAAAAGAAAACACGTTCATAAATTTCTTTTTCACCATTCTATTTGGCGCAATGTCTGCTGTCATGGCAGTAATAAACATTTGATGCGCACTTTGGATGCATGCACAACGCTGAATTATGAAAAGCCAGCTAGAACAGATCGATATCATGTCCTATATGCATTTATGCGTGGGCTAAAACGAATGTGGACCTTTAACGCATTTTTCTTAGAAATTTCAATACATTCATTCGGTTATACAGGGTGTATTGCATGCAGTCTATTGCTGCATGCATGTCTTATATATATATATATACTTGAGAGGGGTGGTTATTGCAAAATCAAAATTTAAAATCATTGGTCATGTAGGCCTATATTGCTCATGAAAATTAACATTAGCATTTTCCCAAAAAGTGAGTTCAGATTCAATGCATGCAAGGTAAATCAATTTAAATTCATGCCTCTTAATTGCTGCATCTTGCCAGCTATAAGGGCTCAGATCAGAGAAGAAGAAAACGACCGCATTAATCATGCTGACTGGATCTGCATGAAGATCGTTTAAAAATGCATATTCTATCAATCTAATTTTGATGATTTTTTTTCTGTTCTCTGGACTGCATGGTTGCAGGATCCACAAAGCTAGATGATCATGATTAGAGGGGTTTCCTTGTGACATAATGTGACACCAAGTTAATGGAAGTTTCATAATTTCCAAACCTATGTTTAACAAAAATGTGCATGTAACTAATGCAAGAGTGTATACAAATCATTGTGTATAGGCCTATAGTTTTATCCAGTTTACATATTATTATAAAATCTGAATTTCAAACGATAATTTGACATTGTCTTCTATGGAAGCTATATGGGTGCAAAGTCCATGACTCCTGGTGTTTGAAGTGGGGTTAAAAATTGGTCAAAATTCCCTTACAGAGAATATCATGATTATTACATGTTTTCAATCATGGTAAGAGCATGGTTGTCAATGTTTTGTACATGATAATAATGCATTGGGACATGTATAAGTGCCATATGAAAACATGTCAATTTGAATAAGATATCATTTCAATGTAAATTATATGTTGGGAACATGTATATTGCCTAACTTGTAGGTGTCATGTTATCAGCTATAGAAAACATGTAAAAACACAGTGACAGCATTTCCATGTTGTCATAGTGGTGGCAGCGTATTAATTTGAACAACATGTAACTAGTGTGATGCTTACATCCAGCTGAAATAAATGTAAATAATATATATGTCACATTTCTGTAAGGGTTAGAGTGATGGCGTTTATGGACAACCCATTGATGCATGTGGATGTTATAGGATCCTTGATCCATGAAATTACTAAAATAGTTTTTTTGATTCCAATTTATCAGCTATATATAGGAGCATATATAGTCCTAAGTATTCCAATATGCCCATTGGAAATGGCATAGAAAATGTTTATAATTGGTATGTACAAGCTTATAAGTCACCCTGTATACTGCCCTTAATATACACATTTGAGAAATGTCTGGACCTTGTGGGCACCATTTTACTATTTCTGAATTGACCACCATAAAAAGGTTCCATCAATTGCATGCGGTTGCGCTTTTTCAACCATCAAACATTTTGTATAATACGTGTTGGAGATATATAGATATATCCAGGCGATTGAAGTTCACATGCATGCGTGTCATAGGCTGTATACTGTTCACAATTTAATGGGTCAAAATTCAATTAATGTGGTTTTATCGGAGAGCGGCTTCATAAAATGTAACTTTTATGTATACTGGTGCTTTTTTGGGGATGTATTTCGTGTTTTCTTTTATGTTCCCCTAATAAACGTGTAAAAAAATTGGCCTCTAATTTGTCCCTAACTTGGTGGAAGTTAATTGTATATTTAATGTGAATCAATAAATTACGATGTTTAATCAGCCAATTTAACTATTAATTAGATCTCTGCTCTCCCAAATAATTACATCTCGTATACATTTGCAATGACTGCATATATAGCACGGACACATTGCATGGTTGTTTGTATATATATGCTTATTGTATACATCAGGAACCAGAAAATGCCTGCAATATAACATTTTTCTGAGAGCATATAAACACGTGCTTTTAAAATGTTTAGGCTTGTAAAAATCAACAGTTGTTGTCATAATATGCATTCATACGCAATTTTGAAAGCACAAGTCATGTTTTATGGCATATTGCTCTTAATGGTATATACTAATATACAAGAGTGCATGCATGCATACTTGGTTTTTAAAAGTCTTTTTCAAAGCACTTTCTGTCCAATCAAATCCGTTTTGCTTTTATGTTACATTGTGTAAAAGTAAGCCTTAATTGTTTAAAAGAGGGTTGTTGTTTTATTATATTCTTCGTGTTTTTTTTTATAAATGCTGGTTGGTGCAAGCCTGGGTTTAATACATACGTGCATTTACAGAATTTATACATAAAATTCATTTTTTATATTACTTACCTGTTTGTTTTTTCCTGTCACACATATTTTTAATTATTTGTTGCATAATCTTTGGTATTGTTGCATTTAAGCAGCTCAATTACACCTAAATAGTTATAAAACATAAGGAAACTTTGAAAGATGGATTTTTATTGTAAAAAATGTGTCAAAGCACTAAAAGTGCATGTGTTTTAATTGGTCTGTTTGGGTTTTTTAAAAATATTTCCGATTGTTGTATATTCCGGTTTCTGTTGCTTATAGTGGAATTCTAGCAAAAAAAATAGGATAATCTGCTGATGATCTTATTGCCTGAGAAATAATATAAAGGACCCGAAATCCGAGGATTTTTCGTTAATTTGTGTGTATGAGGTATCCACCTTGGACCTAAAAAGTCGCCTATAAGATGAAAAAGGGCAATTTCTTTTAACCCTACCCCCACAAACCCAGTTACCCACCCTTTCAACTAAAACCGTAACTATAAACCATGCATTGATGGTATCAACATAAGACCAAATGAAGTGGAACTTGTTAAATTTTACTTTAATGTTTTTTGGCAAGGGGAAATTTAGTTGAAGACTAATCACTAAATGTACCAACTTCTGTAATAATATTAGGGGTTCATAAATATATGATCCTCCTTCCATGTTGATAGTCATGTACAGGGAAGGGATAGGATTTAAGACAATCCATTTTATATTTTTTTCTCAACTTTTGAAATGCTTTGTGGAAGAGTGCCATCATATCCATTGGGTATAGCATGCTATTTTTGACTATGACCTCAAGATATTAATTTTTCTTAATACCCCCAATATTGATTCTAGTTGGGGGTTATGGCCAGGTTTACTGTTTTTCCCTATCATTCCTTCCCTGCTTTCAGTGTATCCTGTGTGCTACGTCATGGAATAATCAATGGAATAATCTTCCTAAAAATAGTTTAAATTTGTTTGGAATTCAATTTAACAATGATGTTTAAGTCACTATACTGACGTGGAAGTTTTCTCCTGATAGTGGGATACTCCCCTACCAATTGGCATCACGATATGCTGATTGTATAGGGTATTGAGTTGAATTGAATCTAAAGATAAGGAATAGACTGACTTGGTACTGTGATTCCAAGTTGGTACTGTTCAAGAATCTCAAATTTCTTAATGCATCCTGCATGAAAATACGCCTTAGTCAAACTGATCTTAATTTGGGCGAACAAGAAATGCTCCCTTCGGAGAATTACAGTTACTCGTCTCGAGTCACTCATCCAATGAGCAAAGACTTTCAATTTGAAATTTCAAATTTGATGACGTCATCACTTGATTGCTTATAATATGTAATTGCATTTGTCTGTAGTGGACACCATTTAGATTGTGACCCACTCTACTATAACTGTATTGATAAACTATAAGTACATGAACTGTTTCAATATTTAATTTTGTTGGGCAGTGCCGTCTGCTACAGAGACAGGTAGTATCAAACTATAAGATTGATTGCAGCAGCTTTCATCTAATCTATATATTTCTAATACACGTTATAAAATAGTTTTGCGTGTTCTTTTTTTTCACTAACTTGCCATTTTCTATTACATTTTTTTATTTCCAAAGTAAATAGTTTACTTTTTTTAAGCAAATCTCTCCATTCATTTGTTGTTTAAGCCACTTAAGACTGTTCTTTTTCCATTTCCATGGCGGCAATTCTTTTGTACATGTTTGTATACGGTATATGTATTGTTGGTAATGGGACGACATATCCGTGGTACACTGACTTTTACTTAATAGTACTTTACTTACTTAGCTGTACTATAACAAATGGCTATTGCTTTGTGAACAATATCTGAATTAAGGTGAGATGGATTCCTTCGGGGGAACCTTTTTTTTTCTTTTCCTTTTTAATTTGCAGTAATGGAACTGCGTGTGCTTGTAAACATGCGAGGAAAAAAAGATGTATTAATTTAAATTTAAATTATATACCACTTTTATTTCATGGAATGAAGGTGGGCTGTTTTTATAATTCAATTTGAACGTTGCATTAAACAGACTCACCATCTCATCCCTTAAGTGATTACTAATGTTGCAAACTGCAAGAGGCAGACATTAAGTCTACCTTTTTATGGGTCCAAACATGCATAAAAAAGCCTGTTAGATTTATTTCTCTCTACTTTGTGCTTTACTGGTTTGCATTTTTATACATAAAATATAATTAGATCTTCACTTTCTTAAAAGACTAAATTACATGGGTCAGAAGTTCACCGGGCATTTTATGTATTTATGCATACGTGCATTGGTAAATGAGCTTGAAGAAAAAATATCAAAATACAGAGAATATAGTTGCTGGAACACCTGCATTGTTTAAACGTCTTAATTAAACTAATGTTATCTGCAGCATTTTTGAGATTACTTAAAAAAAATTATTAGTTTATTTAATAAAATTCTGTCGTGTATATATGCATGGGTCAACAACAGTGAATTGCTTTTGGGTTTTCTTATAATGACTGATACATATAAGTTGTCCAAATCAAAGTTCGTGCATGGATCTGCTACCAGATGCTGTAGCACTTCTCTTATATAATTTGAATGAACTTTATACAGGGTGTCCCAGGGCCTCTACTTATCCTCTTTTGTTTTTTTAATTCTTTGAATTTAATGGAATTGAGTGGTGAAACAGAGAAACTATTGTGGGTTAAGGGTGACCATTTTTGTACAAGGATTCACCCCTAAACAAATCTTTTCTTTTTACTATGGTACAATACTTCGAGTATGGGGAACAGGACAGCTTTGAATTGGAAAAATGATCTATCTTATATGTATGCTTTAGAAAATAGAAAATTTATTTTTCTCGGGTTTGGGGGCCTTGTAATGTTAAAGATGGCCACCCTAAGCCACATTATAGTTTCGTTACTCATTTTCATTGAATTCAAAAAATTAAAAATAAAAAGGGGTGAGCAGAGATTTTGGGACACCCTGTATAGCGTGTTCTAATTTAAACTATTCTTGGAGAATATACTTGCATGATCATTATAGCATCTTTTTTTGAGAGGTCTTTGGTATTCATATTAGACTACAAAATTTCGAGAGAAATACATTTCTGAAATCATGGGATTTTTCCCAAAATCTGGTAACCTGCAATGGGACAGTTACAGATTATGCAAAGAAGGATTAGTAAGTATAGATATTGGTATCATGATGGTAATTGACCAAATTGATATATTGTGACCAGAATTCCAAATACTTGCACAAGTAGAACCAAAATGATTATTTGTCAAATTCTTTAGGCTAATACTTACTATATATAGCATATCATTAGCAATTCAACCATGTTATTATTGGAAATGTTGGTATCATGGTATTTTATACCATAATATGGTATGGGGAACACATTGATTATACTCAGCATTACTAAATTCAGCTGATTGTGCATGGTGTTCTCTTCAGGTTCTCGTAATTTATAAAGTAGGATTTTTTTAAAATTAATAAAATATCAATTAATAACATGATAAGGTTGTCAGGCCTATTTGGCAGTGATCAATGCATTGGCATCAAATCCCATGCAGTTGAAGGAGCATGCTAAAACATTGGCAAAATGTTACACACGCCAGCCAAAATTTATGTCCCGTGTGTGTATAGTCATTGGCACATTGTACTGGATGGTTGTCTGGAAAGAAGCACGAATTTATTTTGATTTATTCTTTTAAATTTATTGGAAATCCTATAATAAATTTGGCAAATTCGTGAGCTAGTTGATGACATTGAAGCGCACATATCAAGGGACCATCTCAAATTTCTAAGGCTTTTGCTTGCTTGAAACATACACATCATGTATGGAGATAATGACGTGATGCAGATATTTTTGTAATCAGTATAGGCCTATGCAGTTAATTTAAGTGTTCATGCAGCATATGACCAATGATTTACGACTTTTCAGAACCTTTTAATATATTCCCAGAAAAAAATAGTTTCACATACAGTAAACCGTGCTGCATACTGACTCAGTACATTAGTAATGTAACAAAACACAGCACTTTTCCCTTAATATCAGAAATACTGCAAAAATGCTATTTACTTGTGGAACTTTTTCGCTGGATTGAATAGGAGTATTGAAATACACTTCAACAAAAATGCAAAAAAAATGCACTTCAACATTAAACTTTTGGATATCCCTGGCAAATTGCAGAATTCCATTGCATAGAATTTAGTTACATTCCTGTATACAATTCATTATTATCTATAGGGCAAGCATTAAGATGTTTGACTTTTTTTACGAGACAGTTTCATTTGAGCGTTGTAGGCCTATATATATATGTGAAACATTTTCCTATTTTGATTCTTTTGTGATGAACCTTGATGCTTGATGGTTTGTAAAGTATATGCTTCGCACAAGCTGATTTCTACAATGGCCACAAATTTCGTATTTTGTGTTGGTTGAAATCACGCGATCTGGCCGTTTATCATCATCACTGTAGTCCAGAACATATTCATCAAGTAATGAACCCTAGCTGTATATACAGACATACATATATGCATGCAGTGAACTTTTTCCCCCTTAAACACACAGACTTATAGTTGTATAAATTATATTCTTGCACTGCACAACGTATCACATCAGAATCCTTGCATGCATATATGCCTGTACATTGGATGATACATGTAGTATATGGTGCGATCACTACACTGTAATGTATAAAGTATTTTATAACATGGTTACTGGCATAGTTACAAGCTTATATTTAAGTGGTTATTTTAAGACATTTTGTCATGAACAATATCAATTTAGTAATTGAAATTGAAATGGTCTTTCACTCTCTTAATAATATCCGGTGAGTTCTTACTTTCTGAAATGACTGCCAACTTTGCAATATTTATAATTCAAAAAATTATACAATTAAAGGAAAAGAAGCCATGGCACTGCAGTCACCTTTTGATGTCATGGGGAGGACTATATATACTATACATACATGATGTATGTAATGCCCTCCCTATGATGTCAGCTATGGTGCTCCAGATACAGTGCAAGGAATGACTAATCTCATGCACAGGCTGATATTTTTATCACATCTTTTAATTATAGTTATATATAGTGAACTGTTTAGCATGCATGCAGTTGTTTAGAACTTGTCATTTGTTTTTAATTGTTAGTCCTTTTATGAACGCAATTCCAAATTGAGCTACGTTCCCCTGTAACTTTATCTGATTGTTATTTTTTTGTTTTTGTGGAGATCTGTTATCAAAGTTCATAAAGGTTTAGCTTAATACTTACCTCGTATATTGAAAGTTAATTTATTGCTTTAACTATATACATATATATAGTTGAAACTTCACTTCGATGTGTAATATTTTTCGATTTTGAATCTATTCATCGGTTTCATATAAAATGAATTCAGGCTATAGGCCTACTATTGCCTTCTGTTGTAATTGCTTAATTGCCATGTATAAGCTTAAATAGCCCTGAAGCACATAAAAGATGGTTTCGTTTTTTTGTGTGTGTGTGCTGGTTGTGAAGTTGATAAGGTTTTTTTTTATTTTTGCATTATAAGGCGGGTTCCCCTACCTTTTCTGTGGACAGGAGCCGAGCGTGCATGCACCTTATAATTGCAGTGCCATTGATCCCAATGAAAGAAGTCAGTCTAATAAATGTGTTAAATTGTCGTTCGTGTCCGTTGTATTATCAAAAATATACAAAAAAATTGTATAGAAAGAATTTAATGAAAATTATAATATAGCAGAAATTTATTGAAGGTTCCAGCTATTGCACTGCATGATTCTAGGTGCATAGAATTATTAACAATGTATGAACTAATTTAATTATGAAAATAATAATCGCATGGCACATATGTTGCATCTTGCTCTGAACAAACGTCCAAAATTGTTGTATTTTGTGCAATGACAGAAAAACTTTTAAAAAGTTATTTTTATCTTTATATTTTATCTGTATAAGAGATAAAATATATTGTTGGAATACCTTTTTATTCGCATTATTATATTGGCATTTTTGCAAGGTTATTTTGCTGTTTCTGTCCAAATTCCGCGGAATGTCTCTTGGCTAAAAAATGGCTCAGTTGCTTTTTAAAATGTCTTCAACTTAACTTTTTATTTAATGGTATAAAATATAGATACATTATATTTAATATATGTACATTACAGCACACTTTTATTAATTCATTGACAACGACAGGTCAATACACAAACTTACATAGAGCATATATAAATATAATATGATACATAACGAGTGCAATTATTATATAAGAGTTTGCTCGAGGGAAGTTTTTAAAAAGAAAGGATTAAAACACTTAAAATATAAATACAAATGCACAAGTATATACGATGTAAAGTTAACAAATTAATAAACGTAGTGGCAACATGGTTCAAACGGATACATAAAGGCGAAATCCTGAATTTCAACTGCTTACTCCCAAGGAGCAGTTAGAACAATAGGTTAGGGTTGAACGTGGTATACACATAAATCATGCAAATTAAGCATCGTTTTAAGTTTAAGCTAATTTTTCTTCAAAAATATTAAAAAGTAAAAGAATAAATTGACTTTCATAATTATGTTATTATAGTGAAACCGAGCAAAAGATAGGCGTACATCAACGCCATCTATTGAGAGCAATTGTAAAGATAGCATTCAAAAGAGTGACAGATTACACCACACACAAAACTCTTATGAGGGTAAAGTAGTGCCTGACTTCAAAATTCTAACCATTTGTATTACACTTGTGTATGAACACTCTCGAAGGAAAACTTTTGGCTAGAAGGCAAACAGGACGTGCCCACATGTGTTGTTCAACTCATCACCAGTAGAGGGATATTTACACCGTTCTTTTGCTTGGTTTCACTATAGCAAGCTGTGCGCTCCTAATTCCTGTTTCACTTTTCACATTTTTGCAAAAATTCCAACTCATAAAGTATATCCAACATGCTGTAAAATGTTAGTTCTGAAAGTTTAGTTTTGTTCCGAACGTAGACTATGCAAACTTCATGCATCAATTGAATGGAAGAATTGCATGCTTTTACCAGAGGTAAATCAGCGATTTGAGTATGACAAATAGGTTGCTATTTTATCATTGTAAATTTTTCTTAAATAATGGATTGTTATTTGAATGGTTTGTTCAGCAGTTGCTCAGTTAAGTGTAAGCGCCATTGATCAGCGGTTGGTCCATTCAAAAAAAGAACAATGGGTATTACATAATACACATTGGAGAAAACGAGGGAGAATTTTTCTCTGCTTCTTGTTCACTTTAGTGTCCAAGTTTTAAAGTAAACATTTGGCAAGTTTGGTTGTTTTTTTTTTAAATTCAGTGTATACACCTTACAGGTATGAAATAATGGGCAGAATGTTAAGCAAAGCTCGTTTAAAAATCAAGTCTTTTTACTCTTTGAGAGTTTTTAGGGGTAAGGGGGTGTTTATATGTTGGTGCAAACTAGCAAAGGAATATAATTGCTGTTGATAGGGACAACATTGTCAATTTAGTGTTACTTTTATGACATCCAAGGTCTATTTGAAAGTAAGTTACAAATGGATGCATGCTATGGCATACCACAGAACAAAGTATGGTTCTCTAAAAAATAGGGGGATCAGCAGTTCTGCCAATTATCCCTATTTTTAATGAAGTTTCTCGTTTTATTTTGGGAAAGAATTGTTTATTTAAAATATGAAAAAGTTTTGAACAATTCGAATAAATCACCAGATTTTATTTTTTATTTGGAATTGACAGAATGCACTCTTATTATAAATCCTTCTTTTTTTGAAATGACTTTAACTCATAGATGTTTTAATGTATATGCCTAAAAATAGAAACCAATTTTGATTTTTTGAACACGATTCCAGTCTAAGTTTTATCGTTCTTTTGAAACCAATTTTGAAATAACGTGAACTGGGTAAGGGAGAATTTTTTAAATGATTTGTAAACAAATATTATACTTTTAATCTAATTATCATAGAATTTTTAAATAATACTTTCAAAAATATTTAGATGTGACAATTGAAATTAAAAAAGAGAAAATTCTACGACTGGTCAAAAGTGTATTTATAGCACAAGCCAATTCTTTTAATTTTTTTACATATTAATTATTGTTTAATCTTTCTGTAGTTAAGGTTACTGCAGTTGTATACTATTTCAAATCTTAGGGCCAATAGGATTTGATATTTGCTGTAATAAAATGCCAATTTTCAATATACTTCGGAAAAATCAATGCATGTAAAAGTTGTGATGTGCTGCCATGTTTAGAAATTTGTAAACTGTGTATTGTATATACATATATAATTACATAGGCAATATGCAAAAACGTTGATGAAATTAATTTTGAAAAATTTAAAAAAAAATATGTATATTTAATATAATATTAAACTTTGGTTTCATCAAGGGTTGCGAGCATGTAATCATTTCTTAACTTTGAATTAAAAGTCAATGTAAATTGTAAAAATGCAATTTATACATTCGATTCTTTTAACATTTTTTTCAATTTTAAGTAAACAGATTAAATGATCAAAAATGCATGCAAGTTTATACCCTTCGGGAATGCCATTTCGAATAATAGGAATATACAATAAAAAAAAATAAAAAAACTTCAATTATAGATATCGAAAATATAAGGGGTGGGGGGAGCAAAATTAACGAGGAAATAAAAGCAATTCGTTTAAATTGAGGACTTCAATATCAAACACATTTAAAAAAAAACAAGCCTATAATATATATATATTTGCAAACGATGCATGTGTTGCTAACTATTTGGCTTATTTCTATAAACACGCTATTAAATATAGCCACCATTTTGATTTTCTTATATGAGCAAACTTGTTTTCAATTATAGGAGAATTGTGCACAGAATTATTCAATTTTAATTGGGATATTATTTTGTTGTATTTTTGATTGACACAGTAATTCATTTCGTGAAATTTGAATATTATAAGTCAGTTGATGGATTGTCGAGAGCCAAATCCATTCGCAAATATGTCTTTTTCAAAACAAATGAAAATAAAATAATTTAACTGCATGTGATATAGTTAGGGGTCTATAGCTGTATGTACATTTGTTCAAAGTCAAAATCATGTTGATCCTATGCTGATTTCCGAAAATTTAACAAACGTTTTTCTATTTTCAATGTTCTATTAATAAATTTTTTTCAACAAATTTTAATTTCCAGGCTTTGATTAAAATATTTTGTATGGAAAACATTGATTGTGACAGATTTGAATCCATATGCATGCCTATGCTGTATTAACTGAGTTAAAATATTTTTTCGCTTGAATTACAAAAATATGTACACAATGCTGTCTAAATGACTTAATTGTACATAACTTTATAAAAGTGATTCTTTTTTTTGGGGGGGGGGAAGCAAAATTAATATTCCATTTAATAAATTAGTTTACTTTTTTCCACGAAATTTCTTGCAATTCCTGTGCCATCAGTTGACCCTGAGAAATCGGAAAGTATAGTTTATTTTCAAAGAAATTAAGGCATTTCAGTCTAGATAATAGGAATATGTAGAAAAATTGAGTAATTATAATGTAAAATTGTTTGCGTTTTCCTTAAATGGCCTTTCATCCAAAAATTGAATAATCGATTAAGAGTTGACTCACTTTGTATTTATTTTGCATTCTAAACACACAACAGCACCAGCAAAACGTTATTTGAGCAAATTATATACAAATACGTTTTATAATTAATAACGTCCTTGAATGTGAATGATATATAGGGTGGTTTTGGTTTTGCATTTGAAAAAAAGTCATATAGGCACACAATCATATATATATATATATCTATTTGATTAAACATTTAGGTTTCCCAAGCCTTGCCCTTATGGAAATAATTTACAACGATTCAATTTTATAAGAGAATATTATAAGGAATTAAAAGGATATATCAATTTATAAATATATACAGATATATATATTTTGTAGTTATGGCTACGATTTTTTGACTATGTGCTATAATTGTTGACTTTCAAGGAAATAAGACAGTAGGCCTATAGATAATTAAACATTTCATGCATGCAACGGAGAATTAGCATATGTCTTGGCAGAAAACGACCTGCAACTAATTATTATTATACATTCAGGCCTTTTACTACATTAATTAGAACGATTCTATATATATGCATAATAAGGACAAATATATGAGGACCTTTAAATGGCAGTAATAATAAAACTAAAAAAAAATGCCTGGATTAATTGAATTTGATGCATTTGACTTATAAAGCAGCTTTTTTGTTCGTCCATTTTGTTCAAATCTATATGATTAAAATCATATATATGAATATGGAAATAGAATTATATCATTTTAGATCAAAATATAGAAAATAAAAGAAAAGAAATATTTCTTTTTGGTTGGAAATGAACTCGTTTTTCTCAAAAGCAAAAAGGAAAATGCAATCAGCTAAACATTGAGTAGCCATCAATGGCGTCACATATGAAAATGTTGTCTTAATTGCGGTTGAACTAACGCCAATGACGTCAGAATTGATCGTTATGGAATGTTGTTTTTCGAGGCTCATTATTGTCTTTATTTTTTGAATTTTTTCAGCTGCCTTTTGGTTTTGTAGCACAAATGTTTTCAACCCATTTTAAAATCAATATTCATTTTTTTTGTATCTATGAATATGTACACCTTGTTCATATTTGGAAAAACACCTCTTCAGTATAATATGCTTTTTTTTTTTTTTTCAATGGTGATTTTATTATAAGCTGAGTTCTTGTTTTTGCATTAAAAGTGTGCACTTTTCGTGTCCCTTTTGTGTGCCGTATTATATAATCCATTGAGTATATTATATTATAAAAGTGGATTTTATACGCTTACGTGTCTTTTCATGTGCAGTGATAAATGATCTGATCTGGAAAATGCCCTTTCACAAAGCCTGCATTGAAACGGTCTATCTCCAGTGTGTTTTCTATAGTGCCTGGTCAATTCGTCGGATCTGGCAAACTTCCAACCGCACCCCTTCCAATTGCATTGGTAGGGTTTCTCCCCCGTGTGGGTCCTAAGGTGGGCTTTTAGGTGGGAACTCTTGGTGTAAGTTTTAGCACATCCCGGATGGGAACACGAGTGAGTCGTCACCTTTTTGCGTCCCCAACCCCTTCTGCCACGCTTGGGTTTCACGGGTTGTTCGGGGACAGTCTGTGGGAGACCACCTGTCAGCACGCCGTTGGGTGGGGCACCGTGAGTGGCGGCTAATAAGTCTGCTAAATGAGGGGAGGAGGGGGGTGTCATCACTCTGAGATGGGGCATGGCTGTCTGGAGACGTCCGGCGTGTCCGAGATGTTGTTGCTGCTGCTGTTGCTGCTGCACTTGGGGCTGAAGTTGCTGCTGTTGTTGTTGTTGAGGGTGCATTTGGCCCAAGTTGCCAAATGTTGCCATATGTTGCTGTTGGTGAAGGTGATGAGGGTGGTGGTGGTGGTGGTGAGGGTGAGAATGAGGGTGGGGGTGTGGATGGTGGTTCTGATGATTGTGGGAATTGTGGTGAATTGCTAGCATTCCGTCATTGTGACCAACTTGCTTGACCCCGGGGTAGAGTTCGTGGTTTTCGGGGGAGGCCGGGGGTGACATTTGACCGTGAATGTAGGCCACTTGAGTAGTTGTGGCCACGATGGTCATGGTGCCATTGTAGGTGGAACATTGTCCATTGTAGCCTGCGTGTTGGAGATTGTGCAAGTCTCTGGATTGTGGCACCCCATGCATGGCATTGTTGTTGTTGTTGTTGTTGTTGTTAGCATTTTCTAGTTTAATGTCCGGTATATGCACGTAAGGGCCGTTGTAGTTGTTATAGTCTGAGATCATTCCTGGTGCCCCTGATACTGGCACTTGCTGTTGGGCGTGATGCTGAAGTTCCATTCCACCCACGGATGGACTGTTTTCCTGCTTAATGTTGGCACAATTTGTGATGGCAGAATTGTCTTCTGGGTAAAAGCTGTGTTCTTCTGGACCATTGCCCAACAAGAATTCCAAGTCCACGTATTCGGAATAGGCCGAGGCCGGACTGGGGGTGTGAGACGGAGTGGCGTGAGTAATGTTGGTCACATTGGGGGTAGTTCCTCCACTATCACCACCCACACCGTCCATCTGACGAACACAGCCCACTTCGTCCAGCACCTGGCCCCCGTACGATATGGGCGAATTGGCCGTGGAAACAGGAACATTGTTGGAAGCAGAGGGGGAGATGGGCTGCTGCTGCTGTTGAACCGATCCCCCTTGCCCAAGGATCGTTGTAGACCCAGAAGATACTTCCGATGTGGGTATATGGTGGCTGGGGGGCACTGGGGGAACTCTTTGAGATCGGGGATCGCCCGGAGTGATGTCACCCAACAGAACGCTCTCGATGTCCTGCCACATCTGAAAATGAAATAGTTTTTTAAAAACAAATATTCGATTTTAGGCCTACATGTAAAATATATAGTTTAAAAAACATAAGGCCTACTATAAACTTAACCTATAGCAAATAATAACTCAGTCTATTTGAGGTCTTAAGTTTGAATTTACATTTTCTTTAAATGGATAATAGTGTGCTTTTTAGTTTAAGGGAGCGTTCAAATAATACAAAACGCGCAGTCGGTAGGGGTTTACGCACTTTAATATGGTTACATAACATTTATTTCTTAATATTTGACTAAAAATTTGAAGCTGTATTTCCTATACTAATTTTTCTTATTAAAATGGACCATTATAATTTGTATGAGAATATTTGCTTAAACAAATGTGCACGGTGGCATCATTCTCTCTTGAAGTTGAGGAAATTCATTTGGTAATCTTTGGTATATAGGAACCATTGGTAATTTTTTTTTTTTTTTTAGCTTTTTTTAAGTTATTTATTTTATTTTTTTCTTTCTTTCTAGATTTGTTAATGTACCCTGCACATTTGTGTGACATGTCTATTGGCACTGTTTGCTGGGATACATGCAGATTTGCATTGAAAGCAATGGATTTTATTCAAGGTAAAAATATATTATTTATAGATTTTTTTGAGTTTTGTAAGTTATTTTTATGTTCTGGAAGCAGAATTAACTGCTTTGGATCACCTCTGAACATAAGCCCAGTTGAAACAAACTAATTTGAAACTTTAAATCGATGAGCTATCCCATTAGTTCAGACTTTCATGTGGCAGGGGCTTATAGCGTGATTTTTTTTAGTAAGTGTATTTACCTGACGATTCTTAATTAAGACCTTTGATGTTTTATATCATTTTTATGAAATAGTGGAACCTTTCCAGTCCACTAAAATCTAAAGATAATAGAAAATTTTCATAAAAATATTGTGGCATATGCTCTATAGTTAAAAGCAATATTTACAGAAATTCAGTTTTATAATAAGGAAGTTGCGATCGCAACGCCACCTGAAATAACTTTGAAACGAACCCCCCTCCCTGTTAATTTAAAGTGCAAATAGTCCCATACATTATCATATATCACATTGTTTGCTGCGCCGTCATGCATTCTGTACTGAACATTGCCAAGATCAAGCATGACGGGAGATCTAAATTCGCATTTGAAAGCCAAATTTCCCGTTTGGCATAATATATGGTTTTTATACATTGGGTTATCCTCCATGTGTTCTGTAATTTATATGAAATAACCTTGCATTTGTGTATACGTATTTCCGGAGAAAAAAACAGTGACCGCAACAGTTAAAAAGGATCCTCAAACTATTTGAAATTATACTTTCAAAATATGATGATCTCGCATAAGGGGTAGGGTATTATACCATTTTCATGTGCTAAAGACTCGCATATATAATGTAAGGAGAATGGCACCAGCTAGATCTACGTTCGTCCATTTCATTAAACCTTATATATACAGTTCAGCACCCCCTACTGCTGGGTGCACCAAATTCTGGTCATCGTTGTCGGAACAATGGCGACATCAACTATTTCTTCCTTTGAATTAAAAGAGAGGTTCTTGGTATTATGTTTTATGTAGGCCTACTTTGTCCTCAGCATTTTACATATATTTACTAGAGAGGAATTTCTTGGTATAGCAGTTGCATTGGGGAAAGTACATTAGAATAAACCATTGAGCCCTTTCCTTGAAATTCTAATTAAAAAATCTGTGGAGAGTTGAATTCAATTATAAACTGCATGGCCCCAATTAACGTTGGAGTTTGCTTCTGGTGGCAGTATGAATTATGCTTAGTTAGTGGTAACCTTTAGTTATTGTATGCCTAAAATGTATATAAAAGTACACGTGTAGTAATTCCTGTTAAAAAATCATGCTTATAAATGAAAACATTTCCTCGCTCGTGTTTCGGAATTCAGATTTCAAATTTCTGCAAAAATTTTAGGTTTTATCAGGATTTCTGCAGATGCATATCCTGTTTCCATATAGATAGCTTTAAGCAGCTTACATTTCAGCAGAATGAAAATGTTTCTACAGAAATTTACCATGCACCTTTTAATTCTGAAATGCATTTTTCTGCAGAAATCGTTATCTTTATGTTCTGTAAGTTTGCTTATACATAGTTATTTGGTAAACTTACTACCTGATTAGGGATGTCTCATTTCTATTTGGTATTTTAAGTTTCAAACAATTAAGTTATAGTCGGTTCCAAGTTTTTTAGTCCTGCAGGACCCAGTTTTATTTTCATCTTTTGCAGTTGCCATCCATGGGGGCTTCCATTGGCTTTCTGGAGCACATAGAAAACTGTAGGTTAGGATTCGGCTGATGCTGAGATCTTAACTTATTGCATGTAGATTTGGGTTTTAGAAGTAGATAAATCCTAACCTATACAGTTTGCCTTATGCTCCCGAGAGCCAATGAAACTTCCATGGAAGGCAACTGCAATCGATGAAAATAAATCTGACGCTATAGGCGGGGTTCCAGGGCCAAAAATTGTTGGAACCAACTATAATACTCTATAACTCTCATAGGCGTGCGCATGGGGGGCAAGGGGGGGCAGTTGCCCCCCCAAATGTGAGAAACGTTAGCAAAATTTCCCTAAAAATCACATGAAAACAATGACAAAAATCACTATTTGCAAAAAAATTTCGACCTCGGTGGCTGGGGGGAGGCCCCCCAGACCCCCAAGTGGTTAAAGTACTCACAGACTGGGTGCCCTACCTGGCTGGGTACATATTTGCCCCCCCATCCCTTATCATACACCCTGTGCAAGCCTATGATAACTCTTGTCACAATTATATTTTTTTAATATCCATGGATACACGGTTTGATGAAGTACATTATATTCATTTAATCTTTAATTATTATAATGAATTACCATACATAAATAACACTGTCATGCATGGATAACCCCGTCCTTAGTTACCTAGTCTTGGCCCTAAAACTTCCATAGATGTTTTTAAATCATCTGCAAGCTGCAATGTATATTTAAGTTTGTTAAATTTTAGTCGCTGCCATGCATCTATGTTTTGGTCTGGAGATATTTTTCACAAAACTTCGAGCCAAGGGGTATCGTTGACCAAGCACAGGCAGAAAGTAAATGACAATCATGTACGGATCCAGGGGACCGGTGCCTCCTCCCACCCCCTCCCAGGACACACACACAGATAGAAATAGCTTCACTGAATTAACATTACTCCACCATTGAGTCATGAATTTTTAATAAAAATCCCCCAAAAATGTTATCCTGCCATGGATGGATCCGCCCATGATTGACCACACAGAACATAATTATATTTTTTTTTAAAATAATGTTTTTAAACGAAAATTAGTAAAGATTTTAAATTTTAAGAGAAAATGTATTGTTCTCAACATTTAATCTTTACTCATATTTTTTTCTTATTTTGAACTGAAATCAGGATGGATTAGTCAACTGTGGCTCATTCATGTTATAAGGTTGTATTACAATGTTATAGGCATTGAATTTCTTGTCATTTCCAACTATTTTATTGCTTGAAAAGGGTTCGGTGTTACGGTTTTTCTTTAGATTGTGTCCCATATATAGCTTTCAGCTTTCATGACTTCCATAAAAATAATTTTCGTGATTAGACACTGGTTCCTTCAATAAAATGTTGCAGCTTTTTTTCTGCACTGGATTGCGGTATATATACCATGTGACCTTAGATGTGTAAGTCTATGAAGTCAACGCCCCAAATTGCATGCCAACTGCTTAAAATTATTTAAAATTGTACTTGTATTCCTGAGATATATATAGGCCCTATATAGGCCCTATTTATGTATACATAAAATAATTCAAATTATACACTTATGTCTGAGATATATTTTGCTCTTTTATATCTTGTAAGTTCCAAAAACGTGTGCAAAAATGAAATCAGTGGGTATAGTGCTTATCATTCTTGAAGTTTTTTTGTATGTATTATTATGGATAATTTTAGCATTTATATATCAAATTCTTCTCTTTTTTAAAATTTTATAAATTTACCAACAGCTGGCGTTAAAAATAGCACGTAATTTTAAAATGGCCCTAAGTATAAACATATAACACCTGGAGGTTTTGCCCATTACTTACATTGACCCATTCTAAACAATATTTTAAATTTTGATCTAACTGCGTAGAGGTACATGTTGTCTGTTATAAATATTGACCATAAAGGATTTTAAGTAGGTGTTAAAACCCATGATCACTAAATTTCAAGAAAGTTTTTTTTGCATGCATTCAAACCGTCGTAAGGAGTGGGTTTTTTTTTTGTTCAAATTCTATATTTTTTTAATAAATGTGGATAGATTTTCCGGTCTGTGTGTCAAAACAAGCATGAATAAACGGGTTATCAAAATATAAAGTAACTACTATACATGGTTTATGCCATAAGCCATGCACCATGACTTGAAATAAGTCTGCATATTTCTTGACATAGATTTTCATTCAAGCGACAAAAATTGGCCTGAATTATTTCCTTTAATTTAAGTCATTGGGCCACTTCCATGCATGCATGCTTACGGCATCATACACATGCTTATTACAATGTACTTTATATTTTAACATCGTGAGTTTTGAAATCTATCCAGAAATCTTGATCGAGTAGTTACCAAAATTTATTTATAGTATTATCAAGCTTATAGAAATAAATACGAAGTCCAGATTTCTACCTAACATAATTCCCTTACATGCTTTTTAAGAAGTTGTGAATTTTAATTTGAATTAATTGAATTAGTTTTTGCCAGGCAACAAATTGTCAATACTTTACATTCAAATTATTATTTAACCCAATCGAATTTGGACTGTGTTGGGGTTTTATATACATCCCCCCACCAATAGATCTGCATGCGCAAACTATAAGGCAAACCATTTGCAATTAAGCAATATTCTCATCAATTTTTGACTTGATCTGATCTGATCTAATTAAGGTCGATCAGTATTCGGTACCCCATATAGCATCCAAATGCAAGAACGTTTTTGGATTCCCATACTTTTTCTTGATAAATGTTGAATTTGGCCTGCAAATTCTGATAAATGGGCAGACAGATCCGAAAAATAATTCTGATCTATAATTGGCCGAATTTGGCTATTGGTATTTATTGAAATGAATATCAAAATTGAGTATATTTATTAAAGTAAGTTTTTTTAAAATGTTGAAGTTTTGCTTACACTGCACATTGTTATAGTAAATTGTCACAAAGTTAAAAAATTCTGATGTTTCTCGCCTTAACTATTCATTTGGAATTTGTTTGCAGATTATGCATTTGTACGATGTTATGTAACATAGACAAGCATTTCAAAAGAGTGATATCTTTATGACAGTTTTGTTATAGGTCGACTATAATATTGCTTAATTAGCAGTTAGTTAATCGTCTGGAAACTAACTCAAAAAAAACCATTCCCTTATTAGACTAATCACAGGCCTACCCAAGTGCAGATAAATTTTAAAATCAACCTTCTCTAAATGCTAATTACGTATGCAAACATTGCTAATGTATGGTAAATTTTTATCTAGTCATTAATTTCTTGTTCTTACTTTGACTTTATAATTTTAAAATTAATTTTTTTTTAAATATAATTCTAAAAAAATATCGACTTTTGAATTAAAAGAAGATATTTTTAAAAATTCATAAAAGCATGCAGACGTATTCAGCAAAGGGCTATATATTATGTATAAATATTTAAAAAAAAACGAAAATTGAATTTGGACAATATGGATATAGTTCATGTATTGCGATAAATATACTTAACCTAGTGTATAATGGAATTTGATTATAGTGACATGGCAATTGAATATCCATTCATGCGCCAAATCCATTTTAGATGGATGTATATTATGGGTCCTTGACCTGCATTGACATGTGTACACATTTAGGGGGAGAACTGCTTTGGTGAAATTAGCCAGGTGAAATACCCGACAACATTTTAAGGTTCATGTAAGCCTGTAATTATGGGATATATAGGTACACTTATAAGTGCTTAATTGCAGCAGTTTTTATCCCAAATTTTTACGTTTCATAAACCATAAATATATGTGTATTAAAATTGCAATTTAGGTAATTTTTTTTTACTAAATTTCTGATTAAAACAAAAGAAGTAAATAAAAATTTGTATCAAAATACATAATATTTCCCACGATAATTCAACTATGAAATACTTCCATGCGTGCCCATGTTTTATAGGAAATAACGGACATTTGTGTGGGCATTAATATATATAGGCAAATAATAACAAAAAAATCTACCCCTGGACTATTTTATTTTATTTTTTTTTCCACATATTTGTTTGTTTTTGCTTGATGGAATTACCTATATATTTAGGAGAGAGAGCAGCTAACTGAGTGTAGAAATATAATTGCTTAAAATGATACAATGTAGGCCAAATTCCACACTTAGTTTATTTTATACTAGGAAAAAAATGTAATTTTTGATGTATAAACCATTAAAAAAAAGTTTACAATATATTTTACATTTAATAACCTTTGCCAGTTAACGTATTGACTGAATGATTTGAAATTATAAACTCTAATTATAAATCGATTTATATAGGTTGAATGCAATTTATTACAGTTAAAATAAAAATTTTGTCTTATGGCTAGTATAGTATAAGTATACCATTAACCGTGCATATAGGCCTATAGGTGCAATTTACTAAAATAGATTTTAGCTTGCAATAAATGTCTTTTTTTCAAACAAACCCATGGACAAAAATATAACAAAATTAGTATTTTAAAAAATCTAATATCGTGGAATATGGGATATATCAGCCAAATTATCGGGACAAATGTGTGCCTAGTATCATTATTCTTTGTTTAGTTATCAAATAAATTATCATAACCAAAACAATCCATATATTTGTATTTCAGCCATGCATCAAAAGGCCTATATACCAATAATCTAAAGAATCAAATTAAACATATTGCTTGTTTTAAAATGATTATAATGTCTAAAGAAACATGCATGTTTTTAAAGTAATATATTCGGAGGTCCAAAACTTGTAAATCCTACCGAAAATGGATATGTTTTCATACTTAACTTTTGTTTTCATATAATATGCCTAAATTTATATTTATTTTAAAAAAAAGTAAATAAAATTACTAAAATTTAATTTTTGACGCTATATACATCATTTTTAATGTATTTGTTAAAAGTTTCGCTGGCTTTGGGCTCTCCTCATCAAATCTTTACGTTTTACGAATTACGAGCGTGTATTTGCAATATTAAAAAAATTCTTATGGCATGTTACAATCTTGTTTTGGAGCATTTTGCATGGTAAGGGCATCAGCATTGCGATTTAGACAATTTTCAACTGCCCTTATTAATGCAGGTATACCTTATTAGAATTAGACATTCGTGGAAAGTCATAGCATTGCTAACTTGTCTAACTATAATTACATACTTTAAAGTATAGTTGCAATTAAAAAATAATATATTAATTAGTTAATTATAATAATTAAGAGAGAGTTAGAACTTGCATTTGTTTAATTAACAACAAATTGCAAGACATGACAATTATCTTGTCTAAAGTTCATCAGTAATGTAGCACTTGGTCAAAATTAACAACTGACCAATTAGAAAATATATGCGTGATTTCAGCGTACAAATATTTATAGTAAAATCGTGGGGGTTTTTATTAAGCTTAAAAATGTAGGCCTACTTATTGTGTCCAAATTGTTCTTTAAATTTATAATATACAATATTTGCAATTAACAAATGCATTGAATAGAATAGTGACAATAATTTATAAATTTCTTTTTTTCGCACCAATACGATTTTATAAGAAAATGTTTTCTTTGTGGCTTGACACAAATGCAAGGAGTTTTTTTTTCATTAAAAGAAATTTAGTTTATTAAAATATGGACCTTTTTCTTAACTTTATTGAATATGCAATTGTTTATAGTTTTGTATATTTTCCATTTTTTTTGGAATAAATAATATTGTAAATATTCTTACAAATATAAAACTTTAAAGTAAATATCCTATATAAATAAATATAATATAATAAAGATAATGTTTCGTACCGTGTAGTTTAGTAAGCCATAGTGAACAGAGTCCTAGAAATGCCAAAATAATATCAAACTATTAATCAAATGTTGCTACAAAATTAACATACATGTACTTGTAAAAGCAATGGATATAATAGTTTGTTTCAAATCAGTGCATAAAATGATGTGCTTTTCATATGTTTCATACATAAAATTATCTTAATATATATGTATAAGAGAAGTTTTTGGTGAATTTTTTTCCTTACATAAGTGACCATGATTGGGAAATAAGTTTTTAATTTCTCATAATCGTTGGAGTTTTTCAAGTTAAATTTCCCTTTGATATATAAAAAATTGTAAGTGCTATTTTAAAATTTTCATTATAAAATGTCAAACTATTAAAGAAACACCGACGCAAAAAAATATATTATTTCAACTTATAATTTAAGTAAGATTTGGCGCACACCTACATGCATGCTATACTTAAAAACTAAAATGGAATGGGGAAATGAACATTTTTCCGTAAAAAAAAAAACTGGCCCAGTTAAAATAAAATCTTATGTTTCTTAATGCATTATAGTTCCACTACGAGTTATAGCAAGAACGGGTATTTCAAAAAATAATAAAAATGTAAGCCTACTTACATCCTGAAATTCCGATATTTCGGTTGTCATTTTCTGAGTACGAAATACGGGCTGAGAATTTTCATAAGTCGATGGTATAATTAGTGTTGCAGACGACGACATGAGGCGTAATTAATTAACGAAAGACTTATCAACAGAGTTGAGCCTTCTTTTGAAACGAATATTATTCACTATTTTGTAGCAGCAGTTCCCTTTTGCCATTGAACTGTTGTCGGGGGAATATTTGACATTAGTGTAGACTGAGCTCTGCTAAAAGTCCATTTCACAATGTGGCTGCTGGTCAGGTGGCCGGTGACTGGTCATTGACCAAAAAATTGTACTGGTCACGGACACAACAATTTCCTAGCACACTCGATATATTGTTTCCTTTGCTTATTTTGCAAAAAATAAAGATATTGCAATGGAGAGATTATATAAATCCTGCTTTTTTGTTCAAAGGTGAGATGTTGCACTTGCCAAACGGTTGGCGCACGAAGGTGCAGCCGTACACCTGTGCCTCTCGTACCGCACAAAAGGTAAGCACTAACAGGTAGATACACATATATGATAATAGCACACTCTGACGGACAGTCTGTGTTTCCCACCTAATATCTACCTGAGCACTGTGCTAAATGAATGAGGCCACAAGTTTCTATTGACACTTTATCTCGGGAACTGCGTCGCTGCCTCTCCATTGGTTGAAACAACAACACGAGGCCATACCTTTAATGGTAGCCACTCGCCTCCATTATCATGGCTTAGGTGGAGTCATTGCATCCATATTTAGAGAGATAGAGAGAGAGATGCAAAAAAAAAAAAAAGTTGTATACCTTCCTCACTCACAAATAACTATAACAAAGTATTAACACACGATTTACGGTTATTGGAAATTGTGATGCATGAAGGCAGACGCATCGCTATATGCATTCAGCTAATGATAATGGTGCTGTAGGGTTTGCTGAATATATATCAATCATTCTTAATTCTTACATGTTGGAAGTTGAAACATTTCATAGAAAATAATGTGCAATAAAAGAGTGGAAAGAAAACATATTCATGATGCACTTTGTTTGCATATCCATATGGGCATGGTGCTCAAATTTGCACGGTTTATACCAGAAACATAGACGAAGCACTGTAATATGGCAGAATGAAGATCAGGTCTGATCCATTTGAATCTATGAACTTATAGCACCAGATCTGAATAAGTGTAAATTGATGGCTTAATTAAGAAGTGGTGAATATGCTATTTGATAACTTCCGAATTAAGCCATCGAAATAATATAGTCTATACTTAAAGTTTCTGCCAGTTTTCATATTCAGAATCCCCATAACACTAATCTTCTAAATATTTGGCTATATGATTTCTGTGAATCTCATTTAGTGACGTAATTATAGGTGATGAGGGTGAGAGCTAAACCCCCCTTCCCCCAGAACCAGCAAAGATAATTTTACCATACTCAACTTGTAAGAAAATGGAACTTTATCAGTCACATTTTTACATTGTGCAAAATGAAGGAAATTGGTATATAGCTTATTTTGACAGAACCCTCCCCCACTTTCCCCCACCCCCCACCGCTCTAACATTTTTGAAATTGTCACTGATCACTTGATTTATATTTTGTCTGATTTTTATCTTAAGAAAAAGGAGTTGAGTTTCTTCTTATAACTCAAAGTTCTGCAAGTTTACCAATGAAGCAATTTTTAAACTCTTAAATGTGTTTCCTTGGTATTTTGGCAAGTTAAACCATGGCCTACTAGATATAACTGGCCTGTGCGATGCGAAGTCCCTAATGGTAAATGGAATTTTTGGCGGTGGCGCCACTAGTTTGGCCTTAAATTTTAAGCTGAGTGCAGATTACATTGTGTTATTGGCACGCAAAAACTAGCACAAAAAACTTATTTTCTGGATTTTAAATTAATTATTTGGGTTTATTTTTGTGCTTCACCTTCCCCTTTTTTATTTTAAAGCAGAAAAACTTCATGTTACAACTTCCCAATTGCAAATAAAAATTAATATATTCAAATATTTTTTTCCATAGTAAATGATGGTAAGTTGGATTTTTCCTCCCAAAATATTATAATAATAAATTTTCAATTTTTCAAGAATATTAATAAATTTTTAACTAAAATTTTGTATTATTATATATTGGACAAATAAATTTTGAATAAATAAATCTTTTTATAGCATCTAAACATTGCACGTACATTCACTAGGGTTTAGCTAGGACAAACTTTTGGCGCCACCTATCTCTGTCACGACCCTCCATAGAGAAAGCGATCGTCGCACAGGCCAGTTATATCTAGTAGGCCATGGTTAAACATGGGGCTCAAACATGCGTACATGCCGCATGTAGTAAAGATCACTTAATTCAAAAACCAAATAGTCTTTCCTTCACCTTGTAGCCGAAGCCCCCAATTTTGAACTTTGACCCACCCAATGTTTAACCCCTTACCCCAGAGCCATGCAAGGAAAATCGAAAAGTCCCCAATTGGAGGTCCACATAACAAGAAAGTACTATTTTTCTCCGTTAGGGTTTGGTTGAACCTGAATATTATGTTTATAGTGTGAAGTATAGGTTTGTTTCGCATATAGTAAGAAACTATAGACGAATTTATCCGTATATAGTTATAAGCCTCGAATACACATACAGTTCAGGCGCGTATCCAGGGCGGGCCGTTGGGGGGGGGGGGGTCCGGTTCACGTTGCAGGGGGGTGGGGGGGGTGGGCCCCTTAATCTCACGGAGGCGAAATTTTTCTTAAGATATGTTTTTTTTCATGGTTTTCATGCATTAAACAGGGTGTCTGACCAAATCCAGTTATAAATTTCCCTGAC
>JAQIXP010000152.1:0-33952 GCA_034700285.1 Proteroiulus fuscus | reverse complement strand
CCCCCATAGCCCCCCCCCCCGGTGGATACGCGCCTGCAGACAGCTTATATGCTGGATGCAAGAATCAGCTCCTAAACCCAAATAAGTTTTAAAAAACAAAGAAAAGAAAGCATGTATACCGTAACCACGGTGTAGTATATTAGTGACAGTAACTAATGCTATCTTCTTCTGCTTCTTCTTCTAAAGCTTCTTCCCTTTCTTTAATTCGATTTGTTATTTTTAATTAATTTGATTTTATTAATTCGATTTTGTTATGTTTTGCTCCCCATTTATCTCAACTAGTGACTCACTTGTTCATTTGGTGTGTAACACTAAAAATTGTACACCTTTCACTCAGGGTCTTGTAGCTGTTGGGAAGGGGGGGGGGACTACAGGGGGGGGGCGGCTGCCCTTCCAGACTCGATCAGAGGGGGCAGCAAAACGCCAGTCTCCCTACTCCCCCATTGAAATTTTTGGTCTAATACTAGATAAAATGGCAAAATTTGTGATTATTTTAACCCATTTTTGAGTGTTTTTTGAGTAAAAAATTCGCCTGCGGCGCCATTTGGTGTCCATTTTTGCAGTTATGTACCAAAGCCCCAAATTATTTCCTACCCCCCCTCCCCCACCCCCCACCACCAAAAAAATTGATTTATGAGTATGGCCCTGCCCCCCATAGGGGCAGCAAAATCCTCTTTGCCCCCCAGTTTACTTGACCTTGCTACGGCCCTGCTTTCACTATCTAATTGATATTCCTCGGACCTTCTCAATATGTAATCGTTGGCACAAGTAAAGCAGTGGCCGCTTAAGAGTCCTAAGGTACTCGTAGGCCTTGCCCATTTATTGTAATAAATGGCAAGAAATAAATAAAAAAATATAGCTATCTAAAAGCTTAATTTACAAAATTTACAAAGAAGCTTAATTTTATCTAATGTAATCATTCAAAGATGGTCAGATGGAATCTACTCATCCCCTGGTTTTATATAATTCGACAACCGAACTTTTCACCGAAAAACATTTCAAGTTTTTCCCTGTAGTTTTACATTTCTAAAGTTGCAAATTTTTAATTGCAAACTATGCCAATCAAGTTCATTATTGAAAATTGAAGAATTATTCATCAAACCATTTGAATGTGCCAAAACTATGAAAAATGAAGGAAAAAAAGAGAGAGAGAAAAGAAAGTGCATGCAATTCAATAAAAATGTTTCACTTTTTATTAGATCCTAAACTTTCTGTTTTGTGCCAGATTGGCCTAAAGTTCAAAAACTCCATAAATGCCAAATAAAATCCAGTCGTTGGAAGTGCCACTATGTGTTAGAAAAATTCTGATATATATATATATATCGTCATGACATTCCAATGGAAAGTTTTAAGTGCATAAAATGAGCAAATTTTAAGGCATTTATGCCGGAAGAAGTTGAAGGAAATATTTACAATAAATTTTGATTTAAAGCACACTGCATGGAGTTGCTCAAGGTGTGACCGTCAAAAAATTGAAATTTTCTATGTGGAGCACATCCCCCGATTATTGTTCCTGCGGCATTGGCCTTGCCCCATATTAAAAAAAAAATTTCCTCATTACTAAATTCTTAATTTGCATACAATTGCCCTGCCCTAATAACCACACTTGGTATATTCTGCTCAAATAAGAGTTTGGTCCATCAGCTGCTAATTATCAAGCCCTATTTAATAAAAATTGCAGACTCCAACTTGGAAAGTGTAGGAAATACAGGAGCTGGTAATGCAAATGAATTTGTAGATGAGGCTATCACTCACTGGCGAGATCTACTCAAGGAAAGGTTATTACCTATTAAATTATTCAACACTTTTCACAATTTTTGATATTTTCAAAATTTTTAACAATATTTCTAACTGACTGAATATTAATGTCATAATGGTTTGTTACATGTTTTAGTGGCTATGATCCCCTATACGTGAAATCCTTCACTCAAGGAATGATAACTTGCAAAAGTTGCCAAATCAATGGGCTTTCCACAATTCAAAGGACCGGTGATGTCATGTTGAACACCAGCGATACTTTCTTTGTCATCGACTTAAACATCGGCTTCATAGAGATTACGGCCAATTGCCAATGCGAAGCAAAGTAAGCTCTCAGAATTATTCCCTGCACTGGATTACAATAAAATAACATAAAAACAAATATAAAAATTGCTAACTTTTAAGGTACCTCAATTGTTATGGATTTCACATTTCATTTTCCTTTAGATGGACCATATTTACGGCCAGCGGACAAATGTCTGGGACTCTAACGGACTACAGCTTAGCTGGGCGAATCGAGCAGTATTCCAGTACAAGAAGGCCGCCTCAATTATCATCTCTGGAAATTACCAACGAAGGTCAACTGAGCACCCATTTTGATGGCAAGGGATTCTTTGGAACACTACTTCAGTGGTTCGGTCAAGATTTTATAAGAAATCGCATCAAGCAAATGATAGCCAATTCTTCGGAAATGAGGAACCTTCTGAGCCGATCGATGGAGAACTTGGATATTTCTAAAGTGTTATCGTTTTAATTTATATTCATGCAAGGAGTAATATTATAATACTATGATTCATATGGGAATGAATACCAGTGAATGTACAACTCACGTTGTCGGAATTTAGAGATTTCATTTAGTACAATTTGCTGAACAATACTCCCTTATCAAAAATACTCTCGTAGTGCACCATTTGACAAAATAAAAATAATTTTTGGTCATTTTAGTACGGGATAAATGGTAGTTGATAATGGTAGCTATAAGTCTATGGTAAATGACATGGGCCTGTGGGACACCATTTTAGAATGGGGCAAACAGTAGCTGAAATGTATTCCTCATAGATGGTGCTACTTTTGAAAGAGGAGCATTACTGCAAATAGGAATAAACCCCTAATAAACATCTAAAAATACGTTTAAAATCTAAGCTCTGGGGGGAAACTTGGTGGCATCTATATCAACTGATGTAAACAAAGAAAAATGATAAATTACCTTGAAGAGTACTTAATCAAATATTTAAAATTTATATTTAAAATAGAAAAAAAAGAACTATAAAAACAACAGCTTATTGTATCACCTGAGAATTCCCCTGAATTACTTTCTAGGTTACTTAAATTCACAGTAACAAATTGAAAATGAATTTCCATTAAAATAGTACAGATTTCCAAGATAATTCACCATTGTTCTTGCTTTTTGTTTGGCACAAGTTTTTTGAAATAATCCCATTCTTTAGACACTATTTCTATTTGAAATTTAATTGTTTACAGTCTTTAAATTGCTTTGTTTATCTAGGAGCTAAACTGCACCTTCAGGAATGATATAATCTGTATATAAAGTAGGGAAATAAATTATTCACCTTCATAATAGAAATGTGATCAATTTGTACACAAGTTTTTTTATGTTGATCTAGCTACCATCACCTAACAGAACCTGCCGAACTTCCTAGAAAAAACTTGATAAGTAACCGAATTTTGTAGCTTTAAATTTTTGATAACTGGTATAGGGAAAATTAGTACCTGCATTCTAGTACTTGCAAGTTTATTAATTAACTGGCTCTTAATTACTAGAAATTATTTCGTTTCAATTTATTTATTTATAGTAGCAACATTGATAAAAGGCCTCAATTAATATCTTCTCTAATAATCACCAAAGAATATAATTTGAATTAATTAGAAAAATGTATATGTGGGAAAAATTTTCCATGAATTTAATCTCGAGGTTGAGTGACCAAAGTTTCAACCTTGCCCGGGTTTTCTTTCGTGCAAAGTTTTCCTCCCATGCCTAAACCTATACTAAACCACCCCATTCACTAGATTTCATTTCTTTAATTTCAGTTTGGTAAATAAAAAATGTAACTTTTTAGCAACTAATTCTGGAACGTAAAACTTTACGATCTGCGCTTAATAGCATTCAGCCAGGTGTAACATGCACATAATAATAAACAATATGGGACACCACGTCTATCGAACAATAACTAAGGGACATTTCTCAGCTGGATTTCATGAATTACCAGTTGGTTTTGAATCGAAATCTTCTATTTAAAATCCATTTATACAGTCGAGACGTATTTCTACAAAGCTTAGGGATTTTCCCATGGTTGCCATATGCTTGCCCTCCACTGACAAACCGTGGGGTAGAAAAAATGTTTATTCTTAACAGACAGCAATTACTGTAACTAACAGAGCCATAAATAAATAAGAACCAAAAATAGCTTTCTCGACTTCATAGCTTTAGGTCTGGCCTTACCCCCACAGCAGAAAAGCGTTGCCATATCGGGGGACGGCCAATGGGGATAGTGCCGAAGAGCTCCTCATTTAGAAACTAGGATAAGCCAATGCAAAAAACACTCCGTTTCATTTTTTGGAGCAGTTGCTTATCAGTTGTATCGAAAAGCAGGTGTAAGCGGGGCGACAAAACTGCCAAAAACTCATTCCGAGAAGCGAGAAAGAGAAGGATTGTCTGATTATTTTATCCATGAAATTTTAGTGGGGGTGCAAGCACTTTCTGACTAGAGAGAGTTAATGCACTTCTGACATCGCCAAGGTCGAGCGGTACCGTTTCGGCAACTGGATTTTGGTGCCAAAAAGCAGAGGCAATGCACTAATTAAGAGCACATTACACAAGTTGCTATTGTTGGATTGCCTTAATTTCTTGTGTTTCATTCCACTCCGGACAACGCAAAGTCAAGGCTGCATACGGATTACGGTAATGGCACACGAAAACAATTACGGTAACTGCACCAACTACGACCCATTGCAACAGATAATGCTTCAGAAAATATGGGTGAGTATATTGCAAATAATGGCAAAATTCTAAAAGCTTAACACCTGCTAAACTAGAACCTGGTATCTACAGGAAATCTCGCAATGAAGAAAAGTAAACTAAGAAAGACTGCTAAGTCTTTTTTCTCTCTCTCTCAAAAAAAAAATATATATATATTCAGCATGCGACAGACAGTGTGCAGGCATTTATCGTTGGAAACCGTAAATGGTCTGAAAACTACTTGAAGAAATCAGGATTTGCATCCACAATTAAGAGGTATCAGTTCACGAGGAGTATGGAGGCTCCTTATTAAGTCATGAGGTAACAAAACCGCAAACTTAGACTATAAAAATAAATGGAATATTGGAAGACTCACCAATGACTGTCAGTCGTGTGGAAGTCTCAGTCTCTCCTGCAGCATTAGTCGCAGTACACGAATAGATTCCCTCGTCGTCCGGAAAAAGTTCGACAATTTCAAGCGTGCTAACGCCACCTGGCCCCGTGCTTATCTTGAAGTCCTTGGACGGCTGGATCTTGGTCCCATTAAAGCACCACGTGAGGAAGGGTTCTGGCTTGCCATTGGCCTGACATGACAGTTTCACCCGCTGTCCGTCGTACGCTTCCAGCGGTGCGAGTTGTTGAATGAAGCACGGTGCGGAATCCGTTTGTGCCGTTCCGGAAGGCTGAGACTGGTGAGTAGCTGTTTTTTCATTTTTGGGTTTGATGGGCTTGGTATCCTTTGCTGTTTTTGTAATTGGGGCATCTTTGGGCACTAATGGAGTCTGGTCATCACGCCGACCCCTAGGTACTTTTAGTTTGGAATCCCCTAGAAGAAATCAAGAAACATTTTTCAGAATTAATTGTCGATATGAATACGGATGACCAAAATTCTTTTGTGGTATTATGCGTATTTCGAAAATTAAGGGTTGGCATCAAGCACCTAATTTGGCCAAAATTACCAGCCTAAATTTTCAAATAAGCAAAATTAAAACCAAAGTAAAAAAAAAATTTAAACAATAACTTAATTTAAATGCATATAATAGAAGAATTAGGATATGTTCTAAAATGTTTGGGAATGTTGTAAAAAGTAGGCCCCTAATCCTTTTTAACTATGTGGTACTTAAAATGTCAAATTGAAACAATCTTGTCCTACTTGTCCTTTTATGGTAACTGATTTTCAAAATTGGAAAAACACTTCCAGAAATATCAGTTCCTGTTTTTAGGACAACCTTGAATTCGCTTTCAAATATCTTTAAATGTTCAAATTAGGCCCATCGCGTGTCTTTGGGTTAAATTTTTTTTCCAAATCTAGATAACATTTTCGGAGGAAAAAAGTCCTCTTGTAAGTTTCAGTGTATGGAGTCAATGTCAGTTTTTGACACAAGAAGATTCTGGTATTAGCATGAAATGTCAAGTTCAAGAAACTCCATTTTGATTTGCAAACTTTAAAGCTGATAAAATTTAAACAAGGCATTCTTGCCCACTTTTAATTATGCAATAAACTAATAAAAATGCATGGTGTCTCCAATAGCATAGCTCATTTTCGCTCAAGTTAGCTTTGAGTTAAATAATACCAGAATTCTCTTCAGTTGACTCACATAATATAAGGTGGGAGTGGTAGTAGTCACACAATGAAAATGTAGGTATTAGTCAAATGGCCAATTTTAAAAATAGGGCACTAATCCTAATTTGGTAGGCCTACTCAGAGACACTTATTTGGAAAATGAGGTGAAGAAAACAATGTAGAATCCCTTGGTAATATATGTATATGGGTCATAAAGGTGGGCTACTCCAAAAAAGTGTGCTCTGAAATGCGAGACAGGGATAATTTTGGCACAATTAATGTGTTTGAGAAGAAAATACAGTTACAAATTGAATCTTATTAATTACAGCCAGTTTTTAGAGAGGATATTGAACATATGTGGCGAAGTGCCTCAACATTGCTGGATAAAAGGGGTAAGCCTTAATATTATTGTATAACTGTATACCGTAACACTTTAACAGAAAAGCTTGGAGTGCCTCAGAAATAATCAGAACAGCCAATATTTTATTTTTGCATTTAGCACATGTATGCATTTTCTCGTATGAACAAACCAAATAATTTGACCACTTCTTTGGCACAATTTTCTGGAGTGTGTTATTACATTTTTAAAATGTTCTTAAGGATAAAAGCATTCATCATCATGGCATAACTCAAATTTAATTTTTTTTTGTTATAAAGCAATTAAACCGATAAACAAAAAATGGTCTTCAGACATTAGCTACATTTTGGTTTACCTCGTAAATTATTTAATGATTTTTAAACTTTTTGTTTTAGATATAGGACTACTTCAGAAAATTCCAGTATCATCATAAGTTCAAGCAAAGGGTAACATGTTGAAATTTCTAGAGATCAATAATGATTTGAAAAAGCTAAATTATCCTTGGCATTTGTGCTCTGGCACTTTCAATTATAATTTTGAATACACACGTTGTTAAATTAGCAATTAAACATGCAACAATGCACACTACTGTAATATAGAAATAAAATTGCATTTTATTTATAGAGGTTATTTTTTATTGTACGAGAGTGGATGTAACATGAACAAATCTGATTGGATACCATTTAAGTGAAATTAAAATACCTCTGTTATTTTGTACGTGTTTAGAAAATCTTTCCATTAATTTTTTAACCCCAGGTGAACAGGAAGCCTACATGCAATGGAGAAAATCTAAAAAAGTACAAGGTATGTAAAATTTGATTTATACTAATTTTCCAAAAATGCAATTTTGCCAGATTTTTACTTAAAACTTGAATGTACAGAAGAAATGGCCAATGAACAATTTCTGTACTCCCAGATTATTTGAGCTACAATGTTCAAAATTTTCATATGAGAAAATGTCTAAAGTACCCTATTTTATTTTATAATTTTGTTCATGGAATAATGAAATAAAACTTCCATCCTAATATCTGAGACCATTTTGACACTGATCCACATGCTGGCACACTGGTACAATTTAACAATGAAGTGGATTTTTTAGAATAAATAGTTATTTGAAAGTTCAGCTTTTAATTTAAAAATAAAATACCACGGTGATCATCGAGGGAGGTACTACACACAAAAATCACAACTTATTTCTGCTACAAATTCACAAACTAATCCCAGCGAAGCAATTACGTCATTCAGGAAAAATTTGTTCGTCATTTTGGTTGCTGTATGGCGTTCAGGTATTTGCTCATGAAAAAATAAAACTATTCTGGGCATTTAGGGGGGAAGAAAAAAATAAGAAAACATAGCGTATTTAAGCTCAGCACCGAGAGAGAAATCATCAAAAGCAAGTCTCGGAGAGAGAGAAAGCGATGGGGAGGGGTGGAACACCCAGATACAGCAAGTGCTATTAGTTACTAAATTAGGTAACAGTAATTCGAACCCTAGCAGGCTCTCGAAAGTACTAGAAACTGCACAGTTCTCGAACGGCGTTCATGGCCAGCACATTGCTTCACCTGAACTATCGGAAGATTTCTGCCAAAGCTAATTTACGACTACGGAAAGCACCATTTCTGGCAAGAATTGAAGTTCTCTGTTACTCTGTAGCCGTAAATTAGGTCCCCTTTCATATTTTTTTAATTATCTTGGTCAATGGGGCCATCCACATACAATGTAACACCAATTTAAAAATGTTTGACAAACCCAAGCCCCCCATAACATTTCAAAAAAAATTTTTAACCTCAACCCTACCCTAGAGATGTTGTAAATCTCTAGTAATTAGTGACAATATTCAAATTGGTAAATTAAATACAAGAACATCCCTCCCCCACATCGGTGTTACGTACGTGGATGACCCCATTGTATATACCAATATAATTGAGAATAAAATTGAGTCTTTACTCTTTGCATGTGCACAGCGGACAAGAGAAATTGCATGAACATTTGCTGACTGCAATTTGATGCTTTAGCTCAGGTTTAAATTTAGTTCAAACTAATTAAGGCACCACAACTGGGGTTATTTTTACTCAAGTGGCCCCAATGCGGTTTCTTTGAAAACAAATTAAAAAGTAAAATTAGCCAGCCATGCAAAACATGCGAGTAAGATCTGATTCGGAACAAAAACAAAACAAAAAAAAAAATACTAAGGAAGTGTCATAGGGGTGCTCGACCGTGTGCTCAGGAAAGTTGAAATAAATACAAACACAAATTTGGTTGAATGATATCTACTTTTATTAGCAAGGATCTTTAGTACAGAATTATAGCAGCATGAAAAAATTTAAATGTTCATGCAATTGTGTAACAATTTTCAATTATGCGTATGAAAGTAATTTCAAATGGTAGAGTAGATTACAAAAAGTACATGGATAGTAAGCTTCGAAGCTACAAGCCAAAACATAGCCGCCTAATTTTCCTAATAATTTTGCACCAATCTCCCAGACTCATTGCCCAAATTGCCAAAACCATAATAAAAATTCATCAAATATTGACCTGTCTATAAATCTTCATTTAAAAAAGTTATCCCTGAATTTCCTGACTCTCCCAAATACATTTTTCATTGTAATAAGCCCTACCCTTGTAATGCAACCAAATTAAAAAATATCCAAGACCTCATACCATTTCCCAAGAGTCCTTGAAGTGCAAAACTGCACGAACTAACATAAAATTTTAAAAAGGATTTTATTTACCAAAATTAAAAAAAAAATATATCAAATAGCAATTAAAAAATCCCTGAGTCTCTACATAGTTTTTCTGACGTCTATTAATTATAATGAATTTTTTTTTTAAAGATAATTATGCATTTATTTTCCTGACATACTGACAAATATTCGATTTGACCGTTTTTGAACATGGAACCTGGTACCTTGCAGCTCTAAATACCTTTGTAAAGTTTTGGCAACAGTGCTGTCAGATAACCGACCCAAGGTCCAAAAATCTTTCTTCCCTAAATTTATTAAAAACCCTAAATCTAGGACAAATGATAAATTAAAATGAAGTTATGGCTTGTAGCAAAGAAATGCTATACGATCCTGTACTTAGCAATCTATTCGTACAAACTTGCTCCAAAATAGTTGATAAATTTGGACTTTTAAATGATCAAAATGGGTATGAAATCATTCATCCAAAATGGCACACTGATGTTAGTTATAAAAACAAGGAGAAGAGAAAAATAAAATAACGAAAAATCAAAAAAACAGCAGCAACAAAAAATAATGCGGTGGCATTAATAAAAATGAACTCGAGTATAATATAGTTGACTTGACTGAGTACCGGTAATTTTAAAAAAAAAATTAATAATGAGTAATGACTAATTATAGGACCTAAACAACACTTAACAAATAAATATTTAATTAATCTAGCTGTACAACAACCCTCTGGCCTGCAGCGCCATTATCTATTGCACAAAATTTCAAGCTAAAGCCTCCCGACAATAAGTTACTGCACGAGGTAATTAGTTGGGGAGTAAATTGGGCAAAAATAAATAAAAAAAATGGGATAGAATAAAAGCACAAGCTAAATCTAAACACGTTTCAAACGGCGCTTCAAATATTAAATAAGCTCGGCTAAGGATATATAAATATATTTGAAGCAATATCGAGATTCTCGTTTGGGATTCCTCCCTAGGCATGGACCTAAACGAACGAAACGTTTGGCAATTTGGCCCAAAATGGTCCATGCCGGTCATTGTAGTGCATTCTGGCAACGAGTGTGGTGCAAAATTCCCCTCAAAAATACTAATCTTTAAATAAATATGTAAAAAAACTGATCCCTAGCGCTTACTTTCCACTCGTAGGAAGGCACTGGCTTCGACTTGACCGCTTGGGTTGGTGACCCGGCACGTGTACTTTCCAGAATCCTCCAGATAAGTGTTGGCAATAAGTAAAGAACATTGTGTACCCTCCTGTGTCATCTGCAAAATTGGAAAGCATTTATCAGTACGAGATAAAATTGTAATTATTCCTGCCGGGAAAGACTTTCAGGATTAAGGGGTAGAAACATGCAATTGTGCAATTGCAGTCTGTCTTTTGTACTTTCCTATATGCCACCATGTTAAGCAAGACTTTTTATTTAAAAAAAAAATATTTCCTCTCATTTATCCCACTAAAAATCGATACCTACTCGCATGATCAATGAATTAAATTATTTGTCATGATTCATGAATATAAGCTAGTAGCCTGACCAGTCCATATAATTTCAAATTCCTATAGGCTACATCAAAATAATGTAATTTGTTTCATATTTAAACGTGAAAAATTTCCTTATATACATTTATAAAAGATGAAACTGTTGGATTCTTACATTTGTATTAATCATTTACTTACTTTTAAAAATGAGGAGATTCATTTTTAAACAATGTTTATTATGAATCATCTAAATATGCAACATGATTTAAAAAAAAAACTACAACGGAAAAAAACCGCTTGCAGATGACGTCATATTACAGCTGTAGCCATTCAGATGATCAAAGGCTACCAATGAAAAAAAGACTGCAGTTTTTTCGAATTTCCTGAAGACTTATGGAACAAAAACCTACATAATTTGTGCCGTTTTTCTGTAAAAAACGTGCATGTTTTTTTTTCTGCAGTTTTTTTGTTCAGTAGAATGTAGAAAAAATGCATAAACACTTTGGAAAAATAACAAAATTACTGTATAAAAATGCAGAAAAACTAGGAAAAAAACTTGCATGATTTTTACAGAATAACTGCACAAATTATGTAGGTCTTTGTTCCATAAGTCTTCAGAAAAACTAGTTTTTCAGCAACAGTTTAAGACTGCAGAAAATTCGAAAAAAAAACTGCAGTCTATTTTTCATTGGGATATGCTTTAAAGTTTTGACACAATTTTACTATTACAGCATGTCTTAAAGAGATTAATTAAATGTCAAACCACGACTCATAGCTGATTATTTTCCCATATAAATATTCTTAGCATTATAAATTTAAAATTATAAAATCAATTAAATGTAAAAATGACCAACATTTTATTAATTAATGAGATACACCTCGGTACCAGGTAGGCTATAATTAAAGTTTCATTGTCCTGAATATATTTTGCTCCAATTTGGGGCTCATTGCACGTGCATATCTCTGCATGCAATACAATGTGCTGGCACGTGCATTGAGCCCCACTGGAACAAAAAAATTTCAGGGCAGTGTAAAGGACCAGATAAGCCGATAAATTTTTAACTACTGCATATCTAGAATTCTCCCTCATTCAATGATATTGTTTAATCAAACTGAAACACAAACATGTTATGTCAAAATAAAGTATTCAGGGGCAGTTTTCGATTTTCTTATGAAAATAATTATTCTGAAATCTCTTGCGTCACTTTCTATCAGATCAAAATAAACTTTTGGATGAAAATTGAATTAGATAGAGAATCTAAGACAAATTTCAAACTAGCTATTTTTGCGCTCAAAAGTGTAGGCCTAAAATTAGAAAAAAGTTAAAATTTTAAATAAAATGTTTTTTTATTTAATTTGAGTATGAGAAATTGCATGCCCTCAATCAAAATAAGGGAAGGTAAACCCTACCTGGAAATCAGTAGACTGCGGAATTTGCACTCCTTCTCTTGACCACTGAACTGTCGGCGTGGGGGTGCCGGACACTTCGGTCACAAATTTCGCCGGTTGTCCTTCCTTGACGGCCACGTTGGCCATCGGGGCCACTGTTGGTGGAATTGTGGCCGATTCAGGTACTGCAAAGCGACAAATTAATTCTAGACAATTGTCTGCAATACTGACATTTGACGATTTAACACTATGCAGGTGCACAACTAAAATTTAATCACAGCCTTATTTTTTAAATGATACATACCCAGAACGGTCAAGTGAGCTGAAAGCGTCAAGGCTCCTGCGGTATTGCTCAACACGCATTTGTAAGTTCCCTCATCCTCTGGGAAAGCCTCCGAAATGGCTAAAGTGAAACAGTCTCCTTCTTCGGACATTCGGAAATAACGCGATTGTTTCACCACGTTGTTGCCACGATACCACTTGATGGTCGGAGCTGCCGAAAGGAAATAAATTTCAACATACATTCAATAAGGTCATTCAAAAGGCAGTTAAACATGAAATAAAAGCAATTAAGATGATTTATAATAACCTGGATGTGCTGAAGCCCTAAAGCTGAAAGTTGCCCTCTGCCCTTCCGTTACGGTTTGATCCTTAAGTGGCTCGATGATGGTTGGGCCGCGAACATCTTCTTTAGCTGCCGCTGCTGGCTTCGCACCTGCACCTCGTTGGGTCTTTGGCGAAGGCACTAAATTCAAAATTAGAAATTTATATAGATTTTTAATGTGCTTGGCACCATTTGCTTCAAAGAGCCGACGATTGGTACCTACCTTCGACTTGTACTTGCGCCTGACATCTGGCTTCACCACCTTGATTTATGGCGACGCATTCATAGGTGCCCACGTCTTCTGGAAACGCCTCAATAATCAGCAACGTGTAGACATCGTCCTCTTCCAAAACTTTGTAACGGATATCTGGGTGTACTTTTTTGTTACCCTGAAATCAAGATGACAGCACATAGACATTAAATTTAGATGCTTGCCACTGTAAAATACGTTACAAATTATTTAAGAATTATCCAAAATGTTTGAATTACCTTAATCCAGTAGACATCGAGCGGCCTTGATCCCGATACCTTGGCATCCAATCGTACCAATTGTCCGGTCTTGACGCGCACGTCCTGAATGGTGACGGTAAAACTGGGTGGCACGGCACCTCCTTTGCGCTTCTCTTTTCTCTCTGAAATTCCAGCAAAATGTTGACTAGTTGGAATTTGTAATGCAAAAGCTATTCTGGATGAAAAGCAACGAGTGGAGAGCATTACCTTCCACTACTAAGTTGGTGGTGCTTTTAGCAGTACCACCTCTGTTTGAAGCAGTTACGGCGAAAACCCCACTGTCCTCCATGTACACTTCACGAACGAACAAGGTGGATTTTTTGTCTGTCGTCGTGATCTGTTAAATGATTCAGACGTTTTAACATCAAGAAAACATTTGTAATATTTTAACGGCATTGAATGAAAATTTGGGAGATTATGGGGGAATAAAAAAACTGAAAATATTTTATAGATATTCAAAAAATAAGAAACAAATGACAAGATTTTCAAGAAAAATTAGAAAAATGTGACAAAAAATCCATGGAAAAATAAAGTTTTAAGAAAAATTATGAAAAAAATACTTACCATGTAATTAAGTAAAATGTGGGGTTATTTGAGTAAAAAAGATGGTCTCTTATCATTTAGAATTTGTTCCAAATATATTAAATTTTCAGCTGATCAAAGTTACCTGGAAATCTGGTGAGCTTTTAATGGGGAAATTTTCCCTGTACCACACAATAGTGGGTGCAGGCAGGCCCGTAAATTCACATTCAAATGTTGCAGACTGTTTCTCGAAAGTTCTGCAAGGTTGCAGCTTCTTTGTAAATACTGGTGACTTTGTTTCGGCCTACAAAAAAATTATCGTAGATCAATATTTGCCTCAAATTTATATAAAAAGAAGTTAAATGTATTTGAGCTTACCACTGGTCCTTTAACTACCCTTTCTTTAGTGACACCCTTATGCTCTTGTTCCATTGTTTCAGTGACTGTAGTTTTTCTCGTGATTTCAGCATCGCCTTTCTTTTCTTTCTGTGTTTGTGTTTGTTTCTGGGTGTGGATTTCTTTCCCGTGTACCATGCTTTCGTGAGCATCCCTTGGTGAATGCATATACTGCGTGTCTCTGTGGTCAAGTGTTAAATCAAAAATTAGACACCATTATATGGATCGATACATACCTCAGTGTATTCGTACATTTAAAGCAATAAAATTATTCGCTTAATTTGTATGAAATTAAATGGTATTTGTGAAGGATATTTTGCAAACATTACAGATTAAAATGGTCAACAAAATTAAATGCTATTGATTATATTTGCAAATGCAAACTATTAAAAAAGCACTTAATTAAGTTGAATATATTACAAATATTTAAAAAATATAATCAGGAAACTTGAAAATAATTATCACAACAAATAAACCAGGGAAAGTGAAATGCTGGCCAATGAACTTGTTAAAAAGTTGGAATGGACAAATCTGCATTAAATTTTGAAAGCATGTGGGATAACACTGCAAAAACTGGATGAAAATGTACAAATGTAATTAGTGAAAAAATTTGTTCATTTAAAATCACCGATTAAAAAATAGGATGGAGGGAACGAAGACTCAAAAAATAAACAAGCAGTCAGGATTAAAAAAAATGGAGGATCGGGATCGGATAAAAATATGGATTACAAATGAGCGAACAAAAAAAAAACTTAAAAAAAAGGAGACATGGGAAGCAAAAAAATTTTAGGTTCAAATAATGGATGGAAACTGGCATAATAAAGCATTTAAAAATAAGGAGACAGGCGTGTAAAATTCCAAACATGACAAAAACAGAGAAAAAAACCAGGCGGGAAACATGGAAGGACAAAAGATATTCCAGATCACACAAAAAACAAATGGTTCAAAACACATGGGGCCCGGGATAAAAAAAAAAAGTTAAAAAGCCGTGATCACCAATCACCTAGTATATTTTGCTCTGGGTCTCTGTTTTTTGCCAAGTGGCTGCTCCTCACTGTCAAAAAAATAAACGATTCTCTTCAAAAAACAAAAGTTAAAATACCACAGGACATTACAGAAAAATAATGTTGAAAAAAAGATAACAAATAAAAAAATCCATATAAAATTCAAATAATTAATACAAATGCTAGACTCACATGTTCGATTCATATTCGTTGGCCATATGTTGAGCAATAGTGATGTGTTTCTGATTCGGTGAGCCACCGCCCTAAAATAATTGTCGTGTTAGTGCGCGCACATTTGGAAGTAGTGTAGGCCAAAAACATTTTCAATTCAAATAACATGATCACCCACCTCCAAATTCTCGTAAAACGCTTCACTTTCCATACGTTTTTTCTTGAATGCAATTGCCAACTCCGATGCTTCGTTGGACCTATCAACGGGTGTGACCTTATGCTCGTGTTTACCTATATCAAATTTTTAGCGTTAATGCTTGAACAGCACAACTTATTCGAAGCATATAGTTTAATTTGACTTCATTTACTTTCGTCAACAGTGTGGTAAACTTGTGATGTTAATTTGCCTAAGCTCTCTTCAAACTTGCGTTCCAGCTCGCAGTCAAAACGATCGGACTGATATTGCTTCAAATCTGTATCGTACCAAGCTAAATAAAAAATAATAAATACAAAATCAACTCAAAGACGCATCAAACCAGCATTTTTTCTCAGAAAAAAAAATAAAAATGAATATAATATTAACATTAATAAATGAAACTAGGGCATTAAAAATAAGACTGGAAAACTCACGTCTTGGAGAGTTCTTCAGTAATGCACGGTAATCGTCGTGTTTTGGCTTCACATCCAAAGTGGTGCTACAATGAGCCTCGCCGAGTGAATTCTTTGCAATTACTTCGACTAAGCCGGCATCGTACTGTCTCGTTCTTGGAATATCCAAGCGGTACATTCCGTCAAAAGATAATTTATATCGTGAACCCTAAGAGACAAAATTCAAATTTAACACAAAGACGCAAAGTCACATAGATAAATGCTATTGTATATGAAAATGAAGGCAAAATTAAGTTACATTTGGCACAGTGTGTCCGTTGATGAGCCATAATATTCTGGCTCTCGGCCACCCCGTGACGCGGCAGAAGAATTTGGCCCATTCGCCCTCAGCCACGACTTGAGGTTCCAACATTAAAATAAACTGAGGGGGACATTTCTGTCTGGTTTCATCTTCCTCCTCATCAGGCACCCTAAACATGTCATAAAACAGTTCTAAGGAATGGTGTACACTAGTTTTTGTATACAGTCAACTCCATATCAAGGCTACTTCGGAAATTTACTTTAAAAAGAAATGAAATGATACCTGATCCAGGCAGCTTCAATTTCCCGAATTCGTCGCATGGTAGACAGTTCCATATCTTTTGGTAACTGCGTTTCATAAGAAACGTTCGGCTCGCCCGTACTCTTAAGGACTGCTCGGGTTTCGTCTGTACCATGCAAGTTGGTGGCACGGCATATATACTCCCCGGAGTCCTCGGGATAGACCCATCCAAAATCCAGGGCAACGTAACCAAAATCATAAATGGGATTGAATCGATTTTCTGGAGGTAAAATACATCACGTTAACAAACGACATTATATTTCTCATAATTTTTTTAAAAAAGAATTAAAATAAATGGTACATACTGTAAGCCAATTGGCGGCCATTGAAGTACCACTCCACTTTCATATGCGGATCTCCGACAGGTGACAGCTGGCATTCAAACTTGGCAGGCTCGAACTCCTTGAGGTCTGTCCTGCTCTGAATTTGAGTAATGAACTTTGGCGGTTGCTTTCTGTCTGGTTCGAATATATCGTTTTCCGTGAGCCGAATGTCTTTGGTGTACTTTCTCAAAGCAGCTTCCATTTGAGCGACGGCTTCCTTCTTCTTCAAGCCCTTCGGCATTTGATTGTAAAGAATAATGCTTTGACCTCCTTTGCATTGCAACGGCGCTTTGGTGGTATCTTCGCCCAAGTCATTGGAAGCCTTGGCAAGATATTCGCCACTGTCCTCGGCATACGCATACAGAATGTCCAAGGCGACAAAGTCAAAATCATGAGTGGTCTTGAAACGGTGACCTAAAGGTTAATAATAGACGTATATCTATGTGATACTTATGAAAATTCCATGCAACAATTTAATTCAACTCAAGAGAGCATGCAAATTAAATATACGTAAGTTTTAATTTACCTGACATAAGTGGCTTGCCGTTGTGGTACCATTCCACCTTAAGCTTGGGATCGTTAACCGGAATGAGACGGCACTCGTAGTGGGCACTATCGCCTTCTTGAAGGTTCAGCAGCGGTTGGATTTGAGTGATGAACTTTGGAGGTTGCAAAGGAGTGTCTTCGGCGGGAGCCGTGTAAAGTGGAGGGCATTCCAACTCTCGAAGCTTGTCGGCATTCATGCCTTGAGGCAACTGACTTTCCACTATAACATCACGCTTGCCCTTGCATACGAGCTTAGCCTTGGTGACGTCGGATCCCCAAGTATTAGTTGCCCTGCACAAGTAATCGCCGGAATCCCTGGGTAACGTCCAATCAAAATCCAAGACGATGAAGCCAAAGTCTTCAATGTAGTGAATGCGAGAACCTACACAAACATTTTTTTTTTAGAGAACCAAAGATTTAGGTAAAAAGTAAAAAAACTTTCGGCTTTCAGCACTTACCTGTGTCCAATGGTCGTCCATTCTGAAACCATTCAATTTTCATGGAGGAATCACCGACAGGTTCGACACGACACTCAAAATGAGCCGGCTCACCCTCGTTCAGGTGGGACTGGTCCTGTTGATAAACAATAATTATCAGTTTGAATTCTATTCAAGGTTTAACAATCGTAGATCAATGTCAAAGGTACAATTATTATTTCCCCCACCTGAATCTGAGTGATGAATCTGGGAGGACGAGGTGTTTCGTCCTCGGCAATATTCTCGTCCCGATAATTCAGTGCCTCTTCCAATCTCTGGATGCTTTCCGTGCCAGATTTGAATTCGCTCGGCAGCTGAGGTTCCATCACCACACCCAGGCGGCCCTTGACCGATAGTTTCACTGAGACGGAGGCCTCGCCGTGCTTGTTGGATGCTTTACAGGTGTAAAGACCGGCATCGCGTTGGTATACGCCCGACACTTCCAAGATGACAAAGCCAAAATCGTGGATGGTTTTCACCCGGCCAGCTAAACAATTACAGTTTCCCCATTATAAACTTTGGATGGAAATCAATTTGATTCAAAATTAGATCGAAATGGTGAGGACCATGTGCTCACCGGGTATAAGTGGTTTCCCATTGTGGTACCATTCCACCTTCATGCTTGGATCGCCCACCGGCACAAGTTGGCATTCGAAATGGGCCAGACTGTTTTCTTGCAGGGTCAGGTCCGTTGGTGTGGAGGTAAACTTGGGAGGTTGAGACTCCTCCACGTCCTTCCACTGTTCAGGTATAAAGTTGTCATTATAGGACTCCAGCTGCGCGATCTTGTCCACACCAGTTTGCAATGCCTTAGGTAACTGCGTTTCAAGAATTACGCCACGTTTGCCTGCACACAAAGGACAGTTTCAAAATTTAAGCTTGATTAATAAAAAACATTAATTTTGTATAATTGTTTTTACCTTCGCATTTCAAAGTGCAAGTCGTCACTGCCTCGCCGAGCTCGTTTATTGCACGGCACGAGTATTCACCAGAATCTTCGGGATACACGGGAGCAAGTTCAAGGACCACGAATCCAAAATCGTGGATCTTACGGATCCTCGAGCCCGTCTTTATGGTTTTTCCATTTCGGAACCATTCCACCTTGAGTTCGGGATCGTCGATCGGGATAAGCCTGGCCTCCAAATGTGCATTTTCTCCCTCCCGCAAATCGGTCACATTCTGCAGTGGCACTGTAAATACCGGTGCTTGTTTGCCCAAATCCAATGGTACCTCCTTACGGGTTATGTAATGGCCTTCAAGAGTTCGTATTTTATCGAGCCCTCCCTCCATGGACTGGGGTAATTGAGTGTCGAAAATTAATGATTTCTTGGCTATAAAAAGGAAAGTTAAATAATACAATCAGTAACAAGTACATAATTCAAGAGAAATTTGCCTATTAAATAAAAAAATAAATTTGGAGTAATTAATTCTTTTCATGAACTGTATAAGTAATACTTACATTTGCAAGTTAAAGTGGCCCTTGTCACATCTTTACCAAACTTATTAACAGCTCTCGCCTCATAAACACCAGAATCTTCCTCATAACAGTACAATATGTCCAAAATGACAATTCCGAAATCATGGAAAGTGCGGAATCGATGTCCTATGGGGGATAAAAATTGCAAATTTAATGAAACTGACTCGATAAGAAATAAAAATCATTTTGAGTAGTTAAAAATTAGATAAAATTAGGTTAAAAATATAAATTTGATGGAAAATGAGCTTGTAAGTAATCTAATGGATTAAAAAATAGGATGAATAAGATTCAAATCGCACATGCTAAAAATGCTACAAAATTTCAAATCTTTAATTACAAAATCAAAAAATAAAACAATATTCTTACCATGCTTGAGTTTTTTGCCATTAAAGTACCATTCCACTGTCAGCAGAGGGTCATTTACGGGCGTTAAGCTAGCCTCAAAGTGGGCGCTCTGCCCCTCGACCAGAGTTTCAATGCTGGTGATATGATTGACATATTTAGGTGGCTGGTTGGGTGCTCCTTCGATGTAAGCCTGAGTGGTGTACTTGGCACCTTCAAGCTCAGCAATACGGTCCAAACTCTGAGGTTGCAGCGAATCGAAAAACAAGGTAGCTCGCCCTGCAAATCGATTGCGAATAAATAATTTATTAACCTTGTAATAAAGCACTTCTACTACTAATTACATATAATTAAATCATAACCCACCTTTGCACTGGATGTTTGCTCTAGTAGTGTCGTCGCCATATTTGTTTACGGCTTTGCAGACGTACTCTCCAGAATCCTCTGGCTGAACGAATGCAATGTCCAACACTACATAGCCAAAATCACTCAAAGTTTTGATACGAGAACTGTGGCGCATTGGCACCCCATTATGGAACCATTCAACGATCATAGTAGGATCCCCAACAGGAATGAGGTTGCATTCAAAGTGAGCGCTATCCCCTTCTTTTAAGTTCATCAGGTTCTGACATTAGATTTGAAAACAAAAATTACTCAAGGTAAACTAACTGGCGAGTCAAAAATTACAACTGAAAGGTAACTCACTTGGATGTGGGTAGTAAAATGGGGTTTCTGACCACGGCTTAAGTCGATGCAGTCCAGGCGGACGGTTATCTCTGCCCTGCCCCAGCGGTTGGTGGCCCTGCATGTGTATTCCCCAGAATCTTCGGCATACACGCCCAAAATTTCCAGCACGACCATTCCAAAGGCGTGCACCGTCCGGATGCGATGCCCTGCCTTTAACGGCTGATTCTTGAAGAACCATTCCACCACCATGGTCTGGTCGCCGGCCGGAGTGAGAGATGCTTCAAAATGAGCAATGTCGCCCTCCACCAAGTTGGTCAAGTTTTCAAACTGAGAAGTAAATATTGGCGGGTGGCCATCTTCGTCCGGAAGTGGTCCTTCGATGTGCCTTAGGGATTCTTCCAGGTCCTGAATGGCTTCCAGTCCTTCCTGGCCTTTAGGGTGCACGGTTTGCTCGTAGATTGAACCCTTTGCTATGACTCTGATGGTGGTAGTCGTGAAAGCTTCACCATAATCATTGCGGGCTCTACAAGTGTAGATACCACAGTCCCGTGGCCAGAGATCGGTGGCGTTCATGACCACGTGTCCAAACTCAAATATCATGTTAAATCGTGTGGCTGGATTAAAAACAGAAACAAAAAATACGCATTTTAAGTATAACCTACAAATAATGATGTAAATATCAGAAGCTATAATTTCTCAGAATGTGCATATAGCAAGTTTTTTTTAAAATTTCTAATCAATTATCTAACACACACAAAAGTAAATTTAATACCAACCGTAATCCAATGGTTTTCCATTGAAGAACCATTCCACCACCAACTTTGGATCGGGTGCCGGTTCGACGCGGCACTCCATTTGCAGGCCCTCTGCTTCATTTACGACGAAATTTGCTTGCAAGGGAACAATGAACGTAGGCTTCGGATAAATAATTTCCGATGTTGCATCCACTTGCTGAAAATTATTTAAACTAGAATTAAATGCCAGTAATAACAAAATGTAATTTACCATTTCTGATTTCCAAATTTACTTGCCTGGTATTTTGCCAAGTAAGCTTCCTCGGCCTCCATTACTTTCTCCAGGCCAGCCTCCCCCATCGGATGTTGAGTTTCGTAAAAGACATTTCCACCCCTAGCTGTTAAATCCAACAAATCTATCGGTTAGCCCTATTTTACTGATTAAGAAATTTAGATTGGTGATTCAACGTACTGTGAACTTTTAATGTTCCAGACGAAATGGCAGATCCTTTGGCATTGGTGGCTTTGCACATGTAAACACCAGCATCTTCCAGGAAGCAGCCGGTGACAATAAGAGCGACGTTTCCAAATTCACAAGTGACTGTGTAACGTGTGGCTATAAAGTAATGGGAAATCAGCGACTGGCTCACGTTCCCAAATATAAGGGCACACTTTGATAAATATTCTCCCGAATGCCAGGCAGGAGTATTAACGACTCAACTACAGCTCGGTGCAGCTCAGGCAAGAGTATTATTTGAACATGGTTCACTTACCTAATGGAATTAACTGCCCATTGGCATAAAACTCGATCTTCAAGGTATTGTCGTTAGCCGGTTTTATGCGACATGCAAAATGGGCATTGTCCCCCTCGTGCAGCTCCACATTGTTCAAGTGGGTGATGAACACCGGACTTTCGTACTGCGCTTCGTCTTCGGGAAGATCGCCTCCATATTTCGGCTCCTCCAGTTCGCGAAGTTTGTCAAGAATTTCAGGATGCTGCGATTGATCTTCGATATAGCGACGGAGTCCTGTGAAGCCAATATTTTCTCATGAGAATTTTAAGGAACTGGGCAGCCAGAATTCACCTGACACATACTGGTAAAATAAATTCCTTACCTTCCACTTTAACGGTGCATGTAGAGATGGCCTCGCCCACTTCATTATATGCCCTGCAGGTGTAGATACCGGAATCCTCAAAGCGTGCTCCAGATATATCCAGTGTCACCAATCCAAAGTCCAAATTGGCCCGCATGCGCGTGCCCAGCTCAATAATCTTCCCATTTTTATACCACTCCACTTTTAGGTTGGGATCATTAGCAGGCACTACAGTGCCTCTCAGATTGATGCTCTGGTCCTCGAGAATGCGTTCCAAGTTAGTCAGATGGTTAATGAATCGTGGTGGCGTCTTGGGGCCCTCGTCAGCCCACTGCTCCGGGACATAAGTAGAGTCCATTTCAAACTGCTGCGTCTTGCGGAGACCTTCTTCGTGGAAGGTATCGGTCAGCACCCCATGGCGACCGTGAACTCTCATCGACGTCGAGGTGACGGCCTCGCCAGCCAGATTGATGGCCTTACACATGTAAATTCCAGAATCCTCCATGATAACAGAAGCAATTTCCAAAGTGACCATTCCAAAGTCGTGCGTCGGCTTGAAACGGGTGCCACGCTGCAGCTCGATTCCATTGATGTACCACTCAAACTTGAGATTAGGATCCCCAACGGGCGTGACCCTACATTCGAACAGCGCCCTCTGTCCCTCCATTAACTCGCGTGGTCCGGTCAAAGAAGCAATAAACACCGGCTTCTCGAATTGCCTGTCAGGGGCATCGGGAGGTCGGTAGTTTTTGCCATCCTCCAATTCGTGAATTTTCTCCAAGCCTTCCGGGTGGACAGTGTCGTATGAAATATTGGACTTGGCTACATAAAAAAAAACCATTCAAATATTTATAAACTCGCCATTCCTCTTAAAAGGTGCATTCTCCTGACAAAATTTTTGATTCAAAATGGAACTCGGTGCATGCGATTAACTACATTTGGTTTACTGAAACATACACATGCATTGAGCTCTATTTTGGAGTAAAACTATCGTTACAAAATGCACCTTTTAACTGAGTTTTCCATTCATACATTAAAGTTTTTGCAAATTTTCAAGCAATAAAACATACTTCTGATCTTCAATGATGCAGTGGTGACCGCCTCGCCAAGTTCATTAGTAGCCCTGCACATGTAAACGCCAGCATCGTCGGGCCGTACATACGAAATGTCGAGGGCCACGTAACCAAAATCGTGTATGGTCATAAACCTAGAGCCTGGAATTTTGTGAAAAAAATTTAATACTTAAGCATGGGCAATGTAGATTTCCAAAACAAATTACAATAAGTAAAAATGCTTACTTTTCGGAAGAAGTTTTTCGTTGAAAAACCATTCTACTTTCATAGTTGGATCACCAACAGGTATCAGGCGACATTCCAAATGGGCGGCATCATGCTCATTCAGATCCCGATTAGTCAGCGGCACCGTGAACACGGGCCTCTGGGTTGTTCGAGGCTCAATAAATTCGGGACGGATATGGCGGCTGTCATCTTCGAGTTCTCTAATCTTTTCGAGGCCTTCAGGATGCTGAGTATCATAAATGATACTGCGCTTGGCTGAACAAAATTAACATTTTTGCATAAAAATAGTTCAAGTTGCTTTTAAAAAGTTGAAATTAGAAGTACCAGCTTTTTTGCGAGTAGCTCTTCATATAAATGAAATAACTAATGGGCATACCTTTCACTCGAATGATTATGGATGATGAAGCCTGTCCTAACTTGTTCTTGGCGGTCACAGTGTATTCGCCTGCATCGTCCGGAAACACGTGACTGATATCCAAGGCGATGTAACCAAAATCAAATGTAATGTGAAATCGCGATGCTACAGAAACAGAAAAGCACACGTTATTTGCTTTCTGAACAAAGATATGAGCAAGAAAGCTTACTAAAAGTATATAAAAAGATTTGATGGATTGCTATTTACCAGCAGGAAGAATTTTCCCATTGTGGGTGAATTCAATCGTGAGTTGGGGATCGTGCACCGGCTCCACTCGACACTCCAAATGGCATTGTTGACCTTCCACGAGATCCGTGGTGCCCATGAGCGGGGAAATGATCAGCGGTTTTGTAATTGGCTTCTCGTCCAACTCGATGGGTTCGTATTTTGGCTGTGCTTCGAGAATCTGGATTTTCTCCCAACCTTCTGGATGTTGGGTCTCAAAGTAAATGTTTCTTAAGGCTGAAATGAAATAACAAAGTATGTTGAAATAGACAAAAAGCTAATGCAGAATTTAAAACAATTTATAAAATTCACACAACGGCTTACAATTAATCTGAACGGAGCATGTGGTGGCGGCTTCACCCAACTCGTTGGTCGCTTTGCACATGAATGTGCCCGAGTCCTCGGGGTAAACATACAGAACATCGAGAGCAACATATCCAAAGTCGTGAGTCATCCTGAAGCGATGGGCCTTCTTAATCTCCACGCCATTGATAAACCATTCAACTTTAAGCTTTGGATCGTTAATGGGTATGAGACGGGCCTCGAGATGAAGTTTGGCACTCTCCTTCAAATTATGCTGGCTAACAAGTGGGACGATGAACTCGGGTCTGCGGGTGACGAATGGCACTTCCTCTTTCTCTTGAGCATATGTGGCTTCCAATTCCTGGATTCTCTTCAAGCCCTCTTCGTGGAGAGTTTCTGAATAAATTTTCTTCATTGCTGAAAGTAAAAAATCCCATAAAAACTTTATAATACAATTTTTTATAAATAATAGTGGACCCTACACCATTTTTTCAATATATACACGAATTTCTCATTTCTTACGCTCGACATTTATGTAGCACGTGGTAATTGCCTCTCCGTTATTATTAGTAGCCTTGCACATGTACGTTCCAGTATCCTCCGGATACACATACAGGATGTCCAACGAAATGTAGCCAAAATCGTAGGTGGTCTTAAAGCGATGGCCTGTTGGAATAGGTCTTCCATTGAAGAACCACTCCACCTTCATATTGGGATCATTGGTGGGAGTGAGCGAACACTCGAAATGGGCGCTCTGGCCCTCGAGAAGGTGTTCCAAGTTGCGAAGACCCCGAGTAAACTGCGGCTTCTCCAATATGGGCGCCTCGGTGTAGAGTTCTCTCTTGTAGCGGGAGTCATCTTCAAGCAAGGCAATCTTCTCCAGACCTTCTGGATGCTGACTTTCCAGAATGATGTTGCCCTTTCCTGTGACCCTAAGTCTGATCGAGGATGTCGCAGAGCCTAACTTATTGGTGGCTTTGATGGCATACTCGCCGGAATCTTCGGCAATGACGCTCAGGATGTCCAGTGCCGCAAAGCCAAAGTCAAACATGGTCATGTAACGATGACCTGAAGACATAATTTGGAATAATCTCGTATTACTAGCTCAACTATTTGCCGAAGGTTTCGTTTCATATCACTTACGGGTCTGCAGAGGCTTTCCATTAAAGAACCATTCCACCTTCAAGTTGGGATCAGTGTGAGGTTCAATCCGGCATTCGTAGTGGGCAGTTTGTCCCTCATTCAGTTCAGTAGGACCTGTCAGTGGACTTACGAATTTCGGGCCCATCGTGATAACTACGTCCTCGAATTCGGAGCGGTGGTAACGGGATGAGTCTTCTAGATACCGGATCTGTTCGAGGCCCTCTGGATGCTGAGTATCCAACAGCAAAGAGCCTTTAGCTATAAAATACGTGATACATAATATTAATAAATTACTGGTCAATATTTTCTTCGTAACAGCTTGTACCTCTTTAAAACTTCATCGTTACAATTAGACAACTACCTTGGACAACCAGGGTTGCCGTTGTGACGGCCGTTCCCAGTTCGTTTGTGGCCTTGCAAGTGTAGGTGCCGGAGTCATCCGGGCGAACATATTTGAAATCCAGTGAGACGAATCCAAAGTCATGCATGGTGGTGATCCGATTGCCAAATTCCAGAGGTAGACCATTACGGAACCACTCCACTTTGAGTTTTGGATCTCCCACGGGGATCAAGCGGCACTCAAAATGGGCGCTCTGGTTTTCAAAGCGACGGAGGTCCTTCATGGCCTGTGTGAAGACAGGGGCTTGGGTAGTAATTTCTTCCGGATAGGGAGACCTATAATACTTGCTGGTATCCTCCAAATGTTGAATTTGCACCAGCGCTCCTTCATGTTGCGATTCCAAATAAATAGACCTTTTTGCTAAAAAAAATTGATTTGGGTATCTTCATTTTGCTACTTCAATTTTTGAAAATATACGTCGATTTCTCAATATATTTAGACCCTTACCAGTGCAAATCAAGATGGCTGATGTAACAGCAGAGCCCAGCGGATTAGTGGCCTTGCAAGTGTACGTTCCAGAATCTTCAGCATATGCAGTTAGAATGTCCAAAGCAACAAAGCCAAAATTATGGGTCTGCGCAAACCGAGATCCTAAAAGCAATTACAAACTTTTGTTAGCTTGAGGTACTCACTTCAAGTACATCATCATTCAAAAAAAAAATGACTAACCGGATTTCACGGGCATGCCATTGTGGAACCACTCCACTTTTAAGTTAGGATCACTAACTGGGATCAGGCGACACTCAAAATGTGCTCTTTGCCCCTCTTTAATGGTGATATTTTGAATGGACGATGTAAATACTGGGGGCTGAGTGGAGACTTCTTCGTGCTCCTCTTCCCTTATGTATCTATTAATTGCACTTCAAAATTAGCATGAAACCCTAAGACGAAGAATTTTTTTATTATAAAAACCATGATTAAAAAAAAACTATTTTTGGAAAAATTATTTCCTTTAGCAAATTAAAAAAGTGTAATCGCGCAAATTTGGGAATAAAAAATACATTTTAATTTTTATAAAAGGAAATATAATAAATTTAGTTTAAAGTCACAGTTTTTTGACAAATTTTGTTTAAGGAAATCTGCAATTTTAAAAAAAAAGGTAAAATATTTATGAAATGAAGCCCAAGTAGTATTTTTGTAAAACAATTAGCAGCTTCATGCAACAAGAACATTTAGTAAAAACCAATATTAAGATGTTTGAAGACACATAAATGCATTCAATTTGCACAAATAAAATGAAGTTTACCTAGATGTGTCTTCCAGGTAGTGGATTTTTGCCAGACCTTCGGGATGCTGCGTATCGGTGACCACCTCACTGCTACCTGCATTTTCAAGCCACGTGTCAACACACCAAAGCGCACGCACATGTACACAGACACACACAGAGAAAGACAAACAATTCCAAAAGAGGCTAGCATCACTCAGGAAGGAAAATCTGTTAACTTAATTTCCATCTGTTTGCTTCAATCCTTCAATTTATTATACTTTAAGGACTGACTTTGGTCAAAACTGACCAACCGGATTGAGTGATGAAAGCGACCCAATGCAAGATGCTTGGCGGCATTATCCGAAATTAACATCAGAAAATGGTGGCACGACACAATTTCCGACCATTTTCTTTTTTGAAATACAGCCTTATATGAGATAATGAGAATTATTTTGCATTTATAATATTTTTAAACAGGAGGAATTTAACACGAAGTTAAATAGTTAGTCCATAGAACTCCGAAAGGCAGCCCCAAATGTCCTTAGATTTCACCAAATAAGATCAATGAGTGAAACCCAAACCTCCAAAGCTACTCCCAAATTTTTGAGAATTTTTCAGGATTTGCATGCTAAACGATAAGGCACATGCAAGCAAGCATTATTAACTGATATTAAATCTAAATAGCTACAATGGACAAAATAATTTTAAGTTGGACAAGATGTCTGAAATGTAAGAGCAAAAGTAGAATTGTAATTAAAACAGCGCTCATCAGAATGAAGAATGTGCAATTCAATATCAACTTTCTTGATTGTGTTAATGCCTGGTTCGACTCACCTGTTAGCGGTATAGTTAATGGATCCCAAGATACAATCGTCCAGTAAGATCTTCGCCGAATGACAAAAGAGAAAGAGGAGGAAGCTATGTACGTGTTCAAGAATGTTAATCAAGAGTGTCAAAACTAGTTAAGAGAGTGTCGTTGGTTTTGTGTGTAATATTTGGAGAGTGTGACATGTAGTGCCCACTGCCTCGCGGTGCATCGAGCCGCTTCGGAGGCCACAGTTAACAAATTCGCCTTCTTGGTATATACGGAGCCACCTTACCCGTGGCCCACTAACAACTCTACTGCACTTGCCTTTTACTGAGAGCTTGACGGACATTTCTTCCGAGCCCACAATGTTGGCGGCGCGGCACGTGTACACCCCGGTGTCTTCTTCAACGACACCCAGGATATCCAATGCCACATAGCCAAAGTCGTGGATCGGGCGGAAGCGGTGCCCTGAAAATATTTTTAGCTTTAATATATTCAGCCAAAGTACAATCGTTACAACTTTTTTAAAATTATTTACAATCAATCTATATTTTTTTAAGATTTGCTTGGTTCATTTTAAGAAAAAAAGCCTACTAGGTCGACATCAATCCAAGTGCATGCATGCTAGGCCTACTCTACTAGTTTTGAACTCAGAAATGATATAACGTGGCAGGGGGAGGTGGGAGAGTATACTTCCTTTAAACCCAAAACCCTAAGAATGACCATAGTAAGCCACAAAAACCATAGGTCTCCCGATTGTAAAGTGGGAAGTTACCACTCGACCACCAAGGCTTCTAAATTTGTACATATTCCTTGTACCACTAAATACAATTTTAAAAAAAGGCATTTCCTTACCGATGGTAAGAGTTTTCCCGTTTTTGAACCATTCTACTTTCAAGTTGGGATCAGTGATGGGCTCCAGCCTGCATTCAAAGTGGGCATTCTGTCCCTCACGGAGGTTTTCGAGGTCTTTGAACTTGGTAAGGAATCGCGGGTGAACCTTGACCACTTCCTCTGTCCACATTTCCCGTTGATAACGAGAGTTGTCTTCCAGATACTGGATTTGTTCCAGTCCTTCTGGATGCTGAGACTCCAAAACAATCGCTTTCTTTCCTGCAATTTGTGTAAAAATTACAAATTTGATAATAAAATCGGCCATTGCATGCAATAACTGAATCCATTATAACACACTGACCTATGACCCGGACAGAGGCGGACGTAACTGCTTCGCCAATTTTGTTGACGGCACGGCAGGTGTAAAGCCCAGAATCTTCCGGATACGCCGACAGGATATCCAGCGCGACATAATCAAATTCGTATGCAGGTCTGAAGCGATGCCCTACAAATTTTCAAATACATTTTCAATTTCAGAATCCTTGGCCAAGCTTTGCAAATACCAGACTGCATGTACTTACCAGTTGCTACTGGTCGCCCGTTCACTATCCACTCAATCTTCATAGAAGAATCCCCGATGGGTTGCAATCGACTTTCCAGATGAACATTACTTCCCTCCACAGTCTCGACACTATGCAGAGATTTGGTAAATGTGGGCATTTGGGTAATTGGTCGATCTTCATGAGGTGGGCGTTGGAACCTTGAAGTGTCTTCCAAGGCATGTATAGCTTCTAATCCTTCTGGATGCTGAGTGTCATAAATAATAGACTGACGACCTATAAACCAGAAACAAGAATCCAATTAATTATTTCTACGAGTGCCAAGCGCCTGCTAACAAGACACCATAAAGTACAAACCGATGACTGTGATGCAAGAACTGGTGTGTGCCGATCCCAGGTGGTTTGTGGCTCGGACAGTGTATTCGCCGCTATCGTCAGAATTGGCCTGCAAGATGTCCAGAGCAACGTAGCCAAAATCGAACAATGTTTTGAATCTGGAGCCAATTGTAAGTGGTCTGCCATTGAAGAACCATTCCACTCGCATGGTGGGATCACCGACAGGTTCAAGTCGGCATTCCAAGTGAATGTGATCGTTCTCATTCAGCTTTGGAAGGTCCTGTAGTGGGACTTTGAAGATCGGTTTGGATTTGGAGATCTCCTCGATATCATAATGGGGATAGTAATAATGAGAATCCTCCAACTGTTGGATCTTTTCCAGTCCCACTTTATGGATGGCAGAAGTGTCGATGGCCCTTTTAGCTGTGAACATATTCAGATGTTAGAAATAAAAAAATTGTTTTCTTCAAAATGTAAATGGCATACTAAAATTCGCAGGTTTTACCTTTAATATACAATTCTGAAGTCTGCGTTGCACTTCCGACACAGTTAGTTGCTCTTACTGTGTACAGGCCAGTGTCTTCGGGGAAGACGTACTTGATGTCCAGCGCCACATAACCAAAATCAAAATATGTAGTGTATCGGTGGGCTAGAAGCACAACGTTTAAAACTCAACCTCGTGGTAATAACATGACAAAAAGAGAAACGAGTGAATGATTTTTAAAAGAGGCAAAAATATCTTACCAGATTGGAGCGGCTTTCCGTTGAGGAACCATTCCACTCTCATGGTGGGATCGTTCACCGGCTCAAGGCGGGCTTCAAAATGGGCTGCTTGGCCCTCGACCAGCTTGTTGTTACCTTGCAGAGGAACGGTAAATTTTGGCAACTGGTTGATGATGGTCTCTTCCACAGTTTGGCGGTGATATTTTGAGGTGTCTTCCAAATGGCGGATTTTTTCCAGGCCTTCTGGGTGCTGAGTATCTATAACTATATTCCCTTTTGCTAAAAAAGGAAAAAAAGCACACAATAATTAAAACCAGAATGAAAAAAAATTGAGATATTCCTTGGGAAAGAAGTTGTCAAGACATAAAAACTTACTTATGATGATTAGTCTGGCTTTGGTTATATCTGATCCTAATTTATTTGTAGCAGTACATGTGTAAATGCCAACGTCGTATTCGTTTATTGCTTTTATAGTCAGAGCAACATAGCCAAAATTGAAAAACGTGGTGATTCGTGAGCCTATAAGAATTAGACGTACAATTAATTCGCATTATTTTGGAAATGTGTCAACTTAAATATTATGATCTATATGAATAACTAAATTGACGTACTGGCTTCAATCTGCTTTCCATTTCTTAGCCACTCCACCTTCATGTTAGGATCACCAACGGGTTCCAACATGGCTTCAAAGTGTGCGCTTTGACCTTCCATGATATTAATCTGTAAAAAAAAAAATGTTAAAGTTTAAAATTAAGTTAAAATTAGAGCTTAATTTAAAGCTGCTACCTATAACATGTTATAATGGACCAAATATTATTTGAAGAAATACTAAAAGTGGTTTACCTGGTCTTTGATCTGACTTTTAAATTCGGGTTTTTTGTTGACAACTGGTTCATCGGCAAAGTCCCGTCTTGTTGTTCGTTGATAGGACTCGAGCTCTTCTGTTTTTTCGATGTAGCGCTTTTGCTCTTGAATGCCAGTGTCACTAACTACACCACTGATTCGAACTGAAAAGATAACAAAACGGCAAGTTCAGAACAACTAGAATCAGAAAATGTAAGAATTACTAATGCCACGCTCAAATTAATAATTAAGTGAACACATTTTGATACGCAAAAATAAATTTTTTTATTAGAGAATAAGCAATTATACCTGTTACTGTAACAGTAGCAGTCGAGATCGCTTCTCCAGCCCTGTTGATGGCTCGACATTTGTAAGTGCCTGTATCTTCGATTCGTAAGTGCATGATATTGAGGGCCACGTAGCCAAAACTGTAAATGGTTGTGATTCGCGAGCTGGCTGTTAGGGCTTTGTTGTTAAAATACCACTCGATCTTCATGGTGGGATCACTCAAAGGCGATAGCTTGGCCTCCAAATGGGCATACTGCCCTTCTTGCAAGTCTCCAAGGTTGCGCAGAGGCTGGGTAAAAACTGGTTTCTGCGGAGCCTCTTCCACGCTTATGGTGCGTTTGTATCGATCCCACGCTTCGAGCTGCTGGATCTTGTCGATACTCTCGGGATACTGGGATCCGTACTCAACACGGACGCGAGCTACAACAAACGCATTCATTAATCATTTAAAAAAACGTAAACTCTATCTCTATAACACTGATACCAAAGCTTAATCGACAGATTAAAAAAATTGCGCTGAAGCTTACCAATAACTGTTAAATTTGAAGATGTGACATCCTCTCCTAATTCGTTAACAGCTCGGCACGTGTAAATGCCTTGGTCTTGCGAGTATACATGAAGTATCGTCAAAGAAACATAGCCAAAGCGATAGGAAGTCATGAAACGTGAACCTAAACAGAAACACGATATATTTCAAGCAACATTTAGGATTTCCCGAGCATAAATGTAAAATTTTGTAGTCATTTCAACGTACTTGCTGGCAAGGGTCGGCCATTAAAATACCATTCCACCTGCATTGCGGGATCCCCAATTGGAATGAGGCGAGCCTCAAAGTGGGCTCGGTCTCCCTCCTGGATGTCTTCGATGTTTCTCAAAGGATGGGTGAACATGGGCTTAGTTGTAATCTTGGGTTCTTCTTCGGGATGGCTCTGATAATGCTGAGCACGCTCCACATGACGCAACCAAATCACCTCTCTCTCTGGTGAGCCCCTTTTAATAAAAATATGTCAAAACCCTATTTTAAAAATGCTGTCGAACTGACAAATTTTTTAAAGAAATTTTCAAAACTTCCAAAAATAGCTTGTAATTGTATTACACTTACTCGGGTTGAATAACTTTGGTTGGTCTGGGCAGGGATAGCCTCCACGGTTCCGGTATCGGCAACTGCTCCACTTCGACGTACAATCTGGCCCGGGTGGCCGTGCTTCCAGCAACATTTTGAGCGGTGCACTGATACCATGCGGAGTCAGACACCCTCAACTGGCGGATGTGAAGGGAAGAACTGCCTCCATTGGTTTGGATGATGCAGTCTTGCGTGCTGTGGATCTGAATGCCGTCTTTTTGCCAAGTGATGTGTGGAATCGGGCTTCCGACGGCACGGCAGTGGAGGCTTGCCGGCTCGCCTTCGCGAACGTGGACAGTCTGAAACCGTTCGACAAACTTGGGAGCCACTACTTGCTCCTTTTCTGTATTTAAAAAAAATTGTACATTTTTAAAATTTCTTTTCATATCAAGGTTCACGTTAAAAATCTATTCCCAGTCTAAATATGGATTAATTTCAGTTTTTAGTAAGTTATAATAATAACATATTGACTTACCAATTACAACTAAGGGCACTTGGAATGATGCTTCGCCACCCTTGTTTTTGGCAATGCAAGTGTAAGTTCCAGCATCGGTTCGTTGAGCAATTGTTATGAGTAATGAGTGGTTTCCAGCTTCATTAACAATTAATTTATGGGTACCGTCGTCTAGAATGGGGTTGCCATTCAGGTACCAGAACACTTCAGGGTATGGTCGCCCAGTCACGCGACAGTCAAAACGGACCATTTTACCTAAAAGGGTTTTATGAAAATTATTTAATTTGAACTCCCTCAAAATTGAGAAAGATGAGAAATTATATAATCCCAAAATCTTCATGCATACAACTTTTCAAAAGTAAAAAATATATTCATTCATATACTTTTCAAATTCGCCTGCTGCATTGTCCCAAATATTCTCTGCACTGTCCTGGAGAAATATTTGTTCCGAAATGGGGCTCAAAGCATGTGCCAAATGCATTTGGTTTGCAGGATAATGCATGTGCACTTAGCCCCATTTTGGAACAAAAATTTCTTCGTGACAATGCACCTTAAAATAACGCTTGAACTATACAACCTGGGGAACGTCCATAAACCACGTAGCCTTAAAGAAGGGGTGGGGGGTATGGTCTTACGCTACCATTTTCCACCATGGGGGGGGGGGGGGGGGGGAAATCATA
>JAQIXP010000151.1:0-33973 GCA_034700285.1 Proteroiulus fuscus | reverse complement strand
CATCTCCATATTACGCCCACCTCTGAAGGCAAAAGAAGAAAAGATCGCCCGGGTCATTTCTAGAAGATTTACGGTACTTGCACTTTACTAATTGATGAAATAAGTATTTTCAGATTTCATAAAACTTTGTTTTATTAAAAAAAAATTGAATAATTTCAATTCCTATAGTTTTTTTTTTTTGAAAAATGTAAAACCATGAAAACCACAATCAAGGCAGCCGACTTTGGAAATTTTGAACCTAGGTTTACCAGGGGTGCCGTAACCACTCGACCATACTAATTTTTATCCTTCCATCAATTATTATAAACTAAAATTGTTAATAAATTGGTGGCAATTATGAACAACTGAGGAATTTTTAACAAATATTTAGACACACTCAAGGAAATTTGATTTTGGGAATTTTTTTAACCTGCATTGGTGGTGTAACTATAGGATTTAATTTATACTTATTCTAATGGTTTTTAATTTACCAGACTTCTCATTATTTGTGAATTTAAATTTCACCTGGTAGGCCTACTACTATTTTTTGCGAATATTTTTACATAGCTCTCTTAAATTTTCATAAATGCTTTGAAAAGTTTGGTGTACAGAATTATTTTTGAATGTGTAAATATTTTAAAAAATTCTATGGTCCAGCTCAGATTCTAAACCAAATATTTATGTTTTAAATTTTGACATTTTCGACAGGATATATGATTCCGGTTTGCGAGTTTGTCTGGTGCATTAAAGACACCTGCTCAGCTGGGGGTCATACATCCTCTTTGTATACTTTCCTACAGGTCAAGTAAACAGGTAATTTGGAAATAACGACTTTTAGAAAATGTAGAGCAGTTTCTAATTGTTAATTTGTGGCTTTTCGTAAATTCTAGACACGTACTCCCTTATAGTGTGGGAAAGGTTTGGAGTCTCAACATGGCCGCCTTGCTACTTTGTTAATGGTTTCAGTTATTTAACAATAAACAAGCAGCTGGTATATTCAATATGGCGAATTTCGCGTGAACAAGAAAACGGACAAGAAAATGCATTTAATAACTACTTTAAAGGCAATACAATTTAGATAATAATGGCTGGAAATTTTTGGCAAAGCTCTCATTAGTAAGTGTAGATTCTTTATAATTCGAAATTTTACTTTGCTGGTCATTTGCAATCACAAGTTTAATAGTGTTCCCAACTGGTTGATAAGGCTGATCTATTATATTGCACTGTTGTTTTATTTATTTTTAATATATTTTAGCCAGCAATGGTTATTAGATAAGCAAGACCTTATTAGGGAACGTCAGAATGATTCTGAAATATTAAATGAAGAGGAATATCAGAAAATAATGATATTTTTTGCTAGTTGTAAGTATCTATAATAATAGGCTTATGATCCTCTCCATGGACCTAATTATGTAATTATTTTTTGGTAAAACTAGTTATACAAACACTGGGAGAACAGTTAAAAGTGCGACAACAAGTTATAGCTACGGCCACTGTGTATTTTAAGCGATTTTATGCCAGAAACTCATTGAAATGTGTCGACCCATTGCTACTAGCACCAACATGTGTATTTTTAGCCTCAAAAGTTGAGGTTTGTATTGTTATGCATTAACTATACAGATTTTCTTTTTGAATAAATTTGGAACGATGTAAAAATCTAAAATTTTTCACAGGAATTTGGGGTGATTTCGAACAGTCGTCTTATTTCCACCTGTCAAACTATTGGTAAGCTTCAAAAGCATCTAATGGTTTTACAATTGTATGAGTTCATAATTGTTATTCTAGTCATTTTTTTTATTTTTTCTTCCAGTAAAAAATAAATATTCTCACGCATATGCCCAAGAGTTTCCTTACCGTATCCAAAATGTTTGGGAATGCGAATTTTACCTTCTGGAGATGATGGACTGCTGCATGGTTTTATATCAGCCATATCGCCCACTCGTGAGTTATATTCAAGATTTGGATCTCGGGCGCGATGACAAAATGTTAACTGAAGCTTGGCGCATCGTCAATGACAGTCTTAGAACAGACGTCAGCTTGCTTTATCCACCTTATCTCATAGCATTAGGTACATTTTTTTATTATTTCTTTTGAATGTTTCAGAATTAGTTAGAATCGCTAATTAAAACGATTGTTCCGTTTTCAGCATGCATCAACATGGCATGCGTCATTCTTCAGAGGGATTGTAAACAATGGTTTGCTGAGCTCAACGTGGATATGGAAAAGGTGCGAAATACTGAAATATTTGACTGTTTAGTATTGTTGACTTTGGCTGCATAAAGGCTATAGTGGTACCGAGCAAAAGAACGGCGTAAATTTCCATTGACTTGTAATTGCCAGTAATGGGATATTCACGCCGTTCTTTCGCTCGGTATCACTATAGTTAGCTTCCCCCACACCAGTATTTATTCAAGGTAGCTACAATTTCCTACTTGGTGAAACTCAAACGACAACTGAACTGCATTTTTAGAGAAAAAGCACAACAGACTTTCAAGGAAAACACACATTTTGGTTTATTATTTGATTATTTAGCCCATATATCGTGATTTTTGAAACCAAACTCGAAAATCCCTTGAATTGTGAGTTTAGTAATCGTGATTTAGCCAAAATTGTAACTGGAATCATGATATTTAGACCTGATATTACAATTTTATAAAATCGTGCCTTTAAAAATCCACATTTTGCCAAGAACATGGATTTCCAAATAAGGATTTTTTTTACTGGCATGGTGACTACTAAAGTGGAAAACATGGAATAACCTGGAAATCTCATGGAATTTTATATTCACCCTGGAAAACTCGGGGAATTTTGAATTGAAACCTGGAATTTTTCAATATCATCTGAAGTTTTCTGAATTTTTTAACATTATCCTGAAAATCAGCACTCAAAAATGATTTGCCTAATTGGCTGCTGCAAAAATCAAAAATTATATATTGGCTCTTCGATGGAAAGCAAATTATTAGCTTTGAAATTTGTGCATTTCATTTTTTTTTATTGTTGCACCATCCAAAATAAATTTGTTTGAACCTGGAAAAATGGGGAAATGACCCTGGAAAACTCACTCAGGGAATTTTATTTATTTACAGAAATTTTTAGTAACCATGACTGGAATCATGATATTTAGACCTGAGATTAGGATTTTATAAAATCTTGTTTTTAAAAATCCAAATTTTGCCAAGAACTTGATTTCCGAATATTACTGGAATCATGATATTTAGACATGAGATAAGGATTTTATAGAATAGTGTTTTTAAAAATCCAAAATTTTGCTAAAAACTTGATTTCCGAATCATTTTTTCTTAGACCAAACTCCAGATTGCGATGCAAAAATGTTATTTTTTTCAGAAATTGTGATTTTTGTCTCGGTTGCTATTTGTAAGGTTAGTTTCCTAACTTTTTTAGCTGCTAAAAAGAATGGTTTGAGTGTGTTTTTCAGTTTTTGTCCAATTTAAAAATTGTTCTCAGGTTTTTCGCTATGAAATATAGTGCAGCTTAGAGCACTTAAAATGGTACCAGGCGAAAAAACTATAAGAAAATCAAATTCATGCCAAAATTTCTTCTTTGAAATTGTGGTAATGGTGCCAACAGAAACTGAATGTAAAGAAATGAAAATTTGGTTTTAGTTTCTGTTCCTAGGGTAGGATAGCTAAATGCCCTCCTCTTCCCAACCATAGATGGAAAACCTGGCTCCATCCCTAGCAGCAAATACATGCGTATTATAAAATTCTAATTGGTCTGTTTTAAAGATTCTGGAAATTACGAGGTACATCCTAAATTTGTACGAACTGTGGAAGAGTTACGATGAGAAGAAGGAGATCCAAGCTCTTCTATCCAAGATGCCTAAACCCAAAGGTCAACCTCCTGGGTGAGTAGCTAATTGCCCAATTTCATCTCTTTCCATTGGATTTTTGTAATGTTTTTCAATTGGTATTGCATGTGTTTAATCCTGTACAGTGGCCATCCATCTTCTGCATTTGAACAATGATTGAAAAATAAAGGACTAAAACTGAGGTATCAAAAACAATGAAATAACAGCAAATGCCTTAACAAAGCACAAGCACATAAAACTCAACTTATCATAAATGTTTGACCAAAAAAGACACATGTAATATTCATTAGACACCCGTATTTTCATTAAAAAAAACAAAATGCAATCCGAAATTTGTGTAGTCCATCCCCACAGTATAGAAAACTGAATGTCCTCTTCCCCTTTTAATGTGTCCGAATTGCACATGAAAACATTTATTCGAATGTGTTTCCTTTTATAGCCCAACTGGCCAACCTGGATCTCAGAACGGGAACGATCCCAATGGATCACAGGCTTCTGGTGGAGGCATCCAAGGCAGCCAACAGTCCCAAGGAGTTTCGACCATTCAACCGTAGAATTCACCACAACCACACTCACTGTCACCCGTCTCGCTATTTATATGTTCATTCATCTAATCATTCCATTTTCATTTGTATACTTTGCAATCACTTTTCTCTGCTGGATTCGTTCTTATTGTAATTCGACGTAGCCAGCAATATATAACTTCAACGGGGAGAATTATAAAACAGTTTGTTGAGGGAGTGGCCCAGATAATTGGGCCATCGGCTCCTTGCAACTTGCGATAATTGCCTAAATATTTTTGTTCATAATTAAAGGGGTCTGCATGTGTGTTTGTCTATAGTTTTATTTTTGTTTAATTCAATTTGACTACCCTATTCCTGGTGTGCTGCTCTGTTTATGTGTATTTGTGAATAATTGTGTGTACATCATTCATTGTTGAAAGATCATTAAATTAAACAGCTGCAATTCAGGCAAGTTGTTTGGGAATGCCATTTGGTTTGAATGTCGTGAATTTATTTGACGATTTCAATTTTAAGCCCATTTTCATAACATATGACGTACTTATCTGACATAGAATATGGTACTGTCTAAGATTTTTTTGAGGCCTATTTTCGTAAAATTTTCCAATTATTTGCGAAAGTTCGTCAAATTTTCAAATTCTTTGCGAGCGTTTGTCAAATTGTCCAATTTTTTGCCAACGTTCGTCAAATTGTCTAATTTTTGCAGTTAGGTGGGTGGGTCATGTTGCCAAAAGTTGACCAATAAGGTGTCACGTGGGGGCAGTGGCTTAGCAAGCGGGGGGGGGGGGGGGGGCAGCCCCCCCCGTGCCCCCTTGAAATGTTCAAAGTCATAATAATAAATATGGAAAAATAGGCACGTTTGAGGATTTTTAGCTCATTTTTGAGCAGATGTGGTTAAAATTTTGGATAATTTTTTTGGTAGACACTCGCCCCAATGGATTTCTGGGCGCGGCACTGCAATTATTACACTAATGTAAGAGAATTTTAGGGGCCTCTGCTTGGGTACCCGCCCCGGGCCCCTTTTACCCTTGCTACGCCACTGCGTGGGGGGGTCCTTCATCACCGAGTTGACATACCGTAAATCTTCTAAGAAACGCCCATCCCGAGTTTTAGCCCAGTCTCCATATTTCGCCCAAGAAAATTTCAAAGTGTGAAAAGATAGCCCACTTCGAAATTTAGCCCATCCATATTTCGCCCATCCATCGGAATGTACATCTCTATAGAGATGCAGTACATTCCCTGTTTAACGAACATTCTCAAAGACGAACGTTGGCAAAAAATTGGAAAATTTAAAAAAGATAAGGGTGGGGTGAGTCCTTTCTCTAAATGTTGACAATAGTTGACAAACGCATAGTAAAATCGGTATTTTTTGTAAACGTCCTTTCTGGACAGCCCCTATGAAAAAATTTTGCAGTTGTACTGTTTCGTCCATAGATGGCAGCATTCGTTTTTTATGGCGGCCCTCTCCCTTGCATCGATCAGAAATGCATTTTGAGCATTTATTATTGTATAATTTTGTTAGCTATTTTTAATTGAAACTCCTTTTATAGGAGTCCTAGATCGTGAGTAATTTATAGAGAAGGTCCCACGTTTCTAATAAAGGTAAGAAAACATTTATTAATTGTATGGAATCGAAACACGCCGGTTAGGCCTAACGTGCGTTTTCACTTATCCATGCAGATTTCAATTGTTCATTATTATAATTACTGCTTTATTATTTTGAAGTGGTTTTTAATTTGAAGATAAGCATCTAACTAAATCAAGTACTGGTTCAATGGTGTTGTATTAAATTCCAGATGTCAGAAAAGGTGAAGAACTTCAATGTTCTTGGAGGAGCATCAAAGAAACATTTGTCTAAAAAAGAAATCGAGGACCTACGTAAAAAAGTTAGTAGACTGTAGTTGTCATTGAATTACTTGCATACTAATAGTTGCTAGTTCGAAGATGAGTCCCTATACATTTATTCCCGTTTCATTGTGTAACTCATCTGATTTTAAGGATGAGGAAGCCGCAGCTGCAGCAGCTTATGAAGAATTTGTGGCTGCATTTGAGGATTCGTCTAAACATGGGAAGGCTTTCGTTCGGGGAACAACGTTTGATGCTGGAACAAGAGGTTGTCTGCATTTGTTTATATTCTTGTTGGAATCTTAAATATGTATATCGAAAATACGTTTCTGTTACGTGTATTGCAGAGGAGAAAACCTCGCAAGAAACTGGAAAACTTTATAAACCACCAACTCCAAAAATATTGGAGACTGTCCAGTCCTATTCTACTAAGATAAAATCTGAGCCCAGAGAGGACTCGAGGGATCGGTCAGATAAACCCGTGAGCTACAGTTTTTTTAATTCTAAGCTTGTTATTGTTTTCCAAAATCACTTAATCATTTGTATTTTTCATTTTATTAAACTAATTTAGAGTAAAAAGAAGGAGAAAGATAAGAAGAAAAGCAATCTCGAGTTATTCAAAGAAGAATTACGAATGCGAGTCTTAAATTTATTTACTTAATAGGCCTAGCTGATAAATTTAGGAAATGCTTAGAAAGTCATTGAGTGTTATTTAATCAGGATTCAAGAGGAACGTGAAGAAAGGCATCGGTTGAAGGCGCAAATGAAAGATTCGCCAAAACACACCACAAGATTCGAACCCTTTGAACCTGTGGGCCCGCCAAAAGGTTGTTTATCGTATTATTTTAAGTTTTGAAGGCACCATGCTTTGAGAATTGGGCTGATTTTAGCTATAAGGGAAATTCTTTTAATTCTAGAGTCACCGTTTGTAGCAACGGATGCCGACTATAAACCTCCCAATACAGGTTCCTACGACACGGGAGATCCTTCAACGACAAATTTATACCTCGGGAATCTTAATCCAAAGGTAATGTTGGATTTTTCCTTAATGTGAAGCTTCTCATGCTCCTGGTTTGAACCAAAACCATGTAATTATCAAATTCAAAATAATATTAATTAATCGTTTTACATCAGATAACGGAACAGCAATTGTGTGGCGTGTTTGGGAAATATGGGCCTTTAGCCAGCGTCAAAATAATGTGGCCTAGGTCGGACGAGGAGAGGGCGAGAGGTCGCAATTGTGGTTTCGTGGCTTTCATGAATCGCAAGGATGGAGAGCGAGCTCTTAAAGGAATAAACGGTCAGCTCCTGTAAATTTATTTTATTTTTAGAAAGATGGTATTTCAATTTTATTAATGTTCTTATTATTTGAATTATCATAGGCAAGGATGTAATGGGTTATGAAATGAAATTGGGTTGGGGGAAAGCAGTGCCGCTTCCACCCCATCCCGTTTACATTCCTCCCGCTTTAGTGGAACTAACAATGCCACCTCCACCGTCAGGGTTGCCATTCAATGCACAACCCGAGAAAAAGGACAGGGAAAAATTTAAGGTTGTATCCTTGATGTCCTGAACCCCACATGCTCGTTTTGCTCGATTATACTTTCTTTGTAAACTTGTATGAGATAATGATCCTAGGTTCCGACCAGTGGTTCGCTTTCTGGAGACGAGGAGGGCAGGGAGGAATTTGAAAGGGTGAGAATTATATTTATGGCGTTATTTTAATGTCACACCCAGTATGATATTTATAATTTATTTCTTCATTCCAGATTCTGGGAAATGCTGTAGTAAAAGTCGTTATTCCAACAGACAGGTAGATAATGGATTTCATTCAGTTTCTGTTAAAATTAAGCCATGGAAGCATTTCCTAAAACAATTAATATGTAAAGAAGTGTAAGAATTTCAGAATAAATGCTAAAATATTGCACTTATTCTATTAAAAAATAGCAACTTCAATTAAATGCAATACCCTATGATCAGCATGTATATGATTCCATTTTTTAGGGAGATTTTGTATGCATTCCTCTCAGGTAGAAGTAAAGGGGAGGGGGGAAGAACTTATTAGTTTGTTAGTACAGGATGTTTGTGCAAGACTATTTCCTTGGAAAATATTGTTTTGAGTATCATCTCAAAAATGCTTATAAAATGAAACTGTTTTGTTTTTGCCTAGGAATCTTTTATGTCTTATCCATCGTATGATCGAATTTGTGGTTCGTGAAGGACCAATGTTCGAAGCCATGGTAATGAACCGTGAATTGGCTAATCCCATGTTTAGGTGAGAAAATCGAAAGACAGAAAACTGCAAAATATTTATTGCCGTGTGTATTTAATTTTCTTGTTGATTTGTATTTGTGGTCTATATTCTGATAGGTTTTTATTCGAAAACCAAAGTCCAGCCCACGTTTACTATCGTTGGAAGCTATTTTCCATACTGCAGGTGAATTTAGCTTTTTTAATATGCATTAGTTTTTAAGAATAATTATTCGGACTTGTTAATCACGTAGCCAATTTTTGCTTTTAGGGAGATAGCCCCACAAAATGGCGAATTTTGGAATTTCGTATGTTCAAAGGTGGATCTTGGTGGCGACCACCACCAATGAATCCATATTCCCAGGGTATGCCCGAAGAGCTTGTAGAAAAACCAGAAGATCCTCAACCCAGAAAAGGCCAGTTAAGCAATAGGTGACTGCCGTGTTTTCTCTCCCTTTTTTGATGTTTTTCAAATGTTTTAATGAGTTAATCCAAAACTAAAAATGTTTTATTGCTTGTAGTCAAAGAGACCGGTTGGAAGGCATGCTGAGAACTATGACTCCAGAAAGGTCGAAAATTGCCGATGCTATGGTGTACTGCATTGAACATGCCGAAGCTGCAGTCGAAATTGTCGACTGCATCACTGAATCCCTTCTCATTTTACAAACGCCTCTCCAAAAAAAGGTAATATATTCTGCTTTGTTTGCACGTGCATGCAGTTTAATGGATTCGCAACACTTTACATGCATTTCAATCTATAGGGAATTTTTTAAGCAAATCCCACTTGAATCATTTTGGGACTCAACAGGATTAGTGACATTGTTCACTTTTTGGAGTTCCCTATTCTTTTTTTTTCCGTACTGATTTGGATTCAATTTTTTCTCCAGGTGGCACGTGTTTATCTAATCTCGGACATCTTACACAATTGCAGCGTGAAAATTGCAAATGCATCGTATTACCGAAAAGGGTTTGTAATGCATTCTGATAATTCTGATAATTAACTGTTTATTTTTATTGATTACAAATTATATTCAGGTTTCAGTCCAAGATGATGGATATCTTTAAAGGCATCCGAGAGGCGCATCAGGCCATCGAAGGCAGACTTAAGGCGGAACAATTCAAGGTATCATTATCTCACCACTCTTATCTCACGCGTTTTTGGCACGCTCTCTGTCCATTCTTTGGTTGTTTTGAATTCTAGTTGTCAGTCGTCTAACACAAACCCCTATTTTTAGCAAAAGATAATGGGCATTTTTCGTGCTTGGGAAGATTGGGCTATCTATCCCAATGACTACCTAATTAAGCTTCAGAATGTTTTCTTAGGCCTTGTACCTACTGTAAGTAGCGACATTTTTGAAATAACATGTAAAAAAAGATTGATTTAGGACTTGCCCAACCACAAAAATGTAGCTGAGTTAGGTTGAGGGAATGCATTTATTTGAAGAATGGTATTGATAACCAGCGATCTGGAATGTGTCACAATTGTGATTTTCAGCACCACGATATTGAACTGCGGGAAGTGGACTTGCCAGTTATTGAAGAGAGGGAGCCACCTCCCATTGATGATATTGATGGCATTCCCATTTATGATAAAATTGATCTCGATGGTGTACCATTGCACGGTTTTAAGGAGGATCTTGATGGCATGCCAAGTAAGTCGTATTTTTAAATTTGGAAGAGTATCGCCTAATCAAAATTTGGCAAATAATTGTTGTGCAGTTATTTCAAGTTAGTTATAAAACTAAATAGTTGCTAAAATTCTCAAGCCATAAACCTAACAGCTTTTTTGGCAATTTTATTTATTTGTTTTAAGAAAATTTTGTTTCTAAATTGCTAAATAGTTGCTACAAATTTTTTTTCAAATCATAACATTTGCAAATTTTAGCATTTTGTATTTCTGAAGTCGCTGGCAAATTCTGAATAATAAAATCTGCTCTTCAATCTTCTGTTTTTTTGCTAAAAGAAAATTACTGGCAATTTACTAAATAGGATCTAAAAATCTCAGCTAGAAAAATTAGTATATTTAGTGTCGTGTTTCTTTTTTCTAAAATAAGTATTGTTTCTAACGTTAGTGAACAATGATAAAGTGAGGAAAAGTAGAAAATCTTCTCCGAAGCTTAAATATGCACCTTCAAAATGGGAAACTGTGGATCCTAGCGTCATTGAAGCCCAAGGTACAATTGACTTTACCGGTCCAGCATTCTCTGCTTCAGAATTCCTTTGGGTTATGAAAATTTTCTTTATTACAGCCATGACTACTTCTAAATGGGATTTATTAGACCAACAGGATGAAGATCCACTTAGTAAGGTGGACGAAGAGGATTTGGATGGCAGGTAATGTGGTTAAATCGAAATTAAGGCACCCTCGTTATGATATATTTTAGTAACTTTTTGTTTTTTTACCACAAGGCCAATGGAGGAAGATGACGCTTATTTCAACTATGATTCCAAGATTCAGGAAAGCGAGATGAAGGAGCGTGAAATGAGTGAACACCGTGAAAGGGGCGATGCTGATTTTTATAAAATGACCGAGGAACGAAGAGCCAAATTACGGGAAATCGAAGTAAGTTTGGAGTTGCAATTCATGTTTTCATTGTAGCTGCTCGGAAATCTTTTAAAGTATCACGTTTTCGTTTTCAGCTTAAGGTCACCAAGTTTCAAGACGAATTAGAAGCCGGTAAACGGAGCAGAAAGTCGGATATGTCTATCGCCCAGCAAGTGGAGCATTATCGGCAAAAACTCATGAGAAAAGTACGAGTCATTATTTTAATAAACGGGTGGGATTTTATTGCAGAAAAATGATACAGTATTTTTTTAATCTAGGAAAGAGAAAAGGAAGAAAATTCAGAACGGAAAAAAGACCAGCGGTCTATTTCTCCTGACAATTCACTACACGACATTAAGCGATCGAAACCCAGCAATTCACCAAGTCCCAGAAGGCCACGTTCCCGATCCAAATCTCCGAAGACTCCTCAGATTCGGCGATCGAGGTCAAAATCGCCACCTCGTCGCCACCAAAGATCTTTTTCGCCGAGGAAACCATCACACAGGTGTGACATTTGCAATTTTCATTTAATTACGGATGTTTTTTACTAGGCTTATGTGGGTTTTTTTCTTATGCAAGGTCCCGCAGTCGAAGCCCGAAGAGGAACCGAAGGATATCGCCGGCGCAGCCCATTCGCCGTAAAAGGTCAAATTCACGCTCCCCAAGTCGCAGGTCGCACAAATCGAGGAGATCAAAGCATTAGTAAGTCTACATTAATCTTATTTTAAAGATTTTTTTCACTATGGGTCCCATTCAGTGGATATCACATTTCCAAACCTTCCCTCATAGACCATCTCATTCTATGTAAGGCTGTAAATTATGTTGCTTCGTACATTATATAATAATCGGCATGATCACGCGCAATTCTATTCTTACAAAACAATGAAAAATAAATTGCTGGATTTTTTGTTTTTAAAAGAAATTGATAATGTACTGTCGCCTGGGGTAAACATGGGGTTACAGATAATACGTAGTGTAGCTTTCTCCAAGGTGTAACCCCTTTGCTAGGGAGAGCCACATTAGAATGTAACTTGTACATTTGTAATGTAAATATTTGCTAAACTAGGGCATGGTTTTGCTGCTTTTGAGTGTTTGCAGTGATTACACGTGCAAAATTGAGCAAGTATAATGGAATAGGCTCATTAACTTGCAATCTTCAGTAGGTCTGTACTGCAATTTACTACTTTATAGGCCAAATTTTTTTATTCCATTTGAAAATGAAAAAAAATAGTGATAAGAAAGCTTGGACTGCCAGGCTCGAACATGACCAGAGCTATGACGCCATGCTCTTAGTGCTTGACTATTCAAGTTCCAAGTGTTACCAGTAGTTGGTTGGACGTTTTCAACATAATATTCCGTTAACAGAATTATATTTGACAGTACCTATATTTAAAAAGGAAACGATCGAGCAAGTTAAAAGTATTTAAATTTCAATAGAAAGCAGATCTCTTTTTTGGCGCACATTGGAATTAGTGTTGTAAGGTCATGTGTTGACCAATGGGGTTGGCGCGGATTGATTTCAACAAGCCCGTTCTCATTTATAAGCATTTTACGCGCGATATTATAGTGATGGTGCTTGTGTGGTGAGGAATTCGTGTGTCGAAGTTCGGATTATATATCTATCTCTATTGTTTGGATTATAACTTGTTTTGCAAAAACGTTGAAGTAAGGATTAATTGTAAGTCAATCTACTTAATATTTTCTTAATTTTAAGGTTGAGAAAATTGAGCTGTTGGTAAACGTAAACTTGAATTTGCATGCATACATGGACTTTGAATTCATGATTGCACAGGGTCCAAGCATTAATTAGTATCTGAACTTTGAACTCTCAAAGAATCTAAGCGTAAACCAGGATTAGTCGGCTTTTGAATGTCTAGGCTTACCTTATATTGCATTGTTTAATGCAGGTTAGGTTTGTGCAACCCCAACAATCCACTTAATTCCATTACAAATGCTTTTCAATGCAAAGTTTTGTTAGGCCTACCGTATATTGCATCTTAGGTTACAATCCACTTTCCATTACTATTTATATATTTTTCATCTTTTTCAATGGCTTGGCCATTTTTTTTTTAATTTGAGCTAGGACTTAAGAGTTTGTTGCCTTCTAAATATGGCTTATTGCACATGCATTTTCCAGCAAACCAAATTTATTGTTGGTGCCTGCATTGAGCCCAGTTTGAAACAACTTTCAATATGCAAACCACAATCATTTTAAAAATATTTAATTAAATTATTGGCACATTAACACAAATCTTGACTAAATAATATATAATATTATACATGTATGAAGGCTATTTTTTGGTTTCTCTGCATATATGAGACTTGAAAAATTAAATGTGTGAAGACGCAATGATAAATACAATTAACAATCTCAGGCTGAAGGCGATAAGTTTTGTTTTGCACAATGCATTCTAAATCACATATTGAAGTGCAAAAAAAAAAATGATATCTTGGAAATCCTGGGAATTATGCATCGTGCTCTTCATTGGAGTTTATACCGATCAGAGATTCCGTCTGCTCTCTATCCACATCGCGTAACCTAGGTAGAAGTACGTTTTAGCACTCCTCATGAAACAAATGTTCGAAAATGCAACGAACGCATATGCGACACTTACCTAGCAGTTTTTCTACGGTGGCAAATGAAATGGAGAAGTCTTTTAAGGCACTCCATGACTGGATCCCAATTCTCATAGCGTGCCAGTAAGGTTGTGGCAAAAAAAGCGACAAAAACCGGTGCAATGCCCACGAAGAATGTAACATTGTAGTTCACTTTTTTCATCAACATGTCGGCAGCCATTGTCATTGGAATGACCAAGCTAAGCGACAGCGTGGCTATCAGCGAGGACGTTAAGAAGCACCCCCTACAGGACATAATGGATTACTTTAATAACTGATGAAACTGGTCAAGATACAGAAGCTGTTGGTGCAAACCTTACCATAGCCACAGCAGCTCAGAAAGTACGGTTCCCACGAACCCGTTGAGAACCAATAACAGCCACTGCTTGCTCGTAGGAAACTCGAATGTTTCCAACCCCGTGTAATGCAAGATTAAGATCCCTGGCCAGAGCGTCACCATGCAAAACAATCCTACAAATCCTAAATTTGAGAATAAATTTAGTATCAAGCGTAGTGCCTCATGGTATTAACAAAAATGAGATTTGCAAAATTCACCAAAAAACATGGCTAAGTCCATCTTTTCTTCGTTTTCTACCTGCCGGCGTAACAGAACAAGATACATGGCATAGAACAACGAGCCCAGGATTGCCCAAATTGCACCCGCCGGTATGGTGGTCTCGAACGACATGTCGGCCATGCATACGAGGACGACCCCACCAATGCTTATCATGACTGTGACTATTTTCGAAAGCGTAAGACGATCGCCGCTGTTCGCTGGAAATATGGCCGCAAGCATCAGCGTGAAAAGCCCTGAAGTAGAAGATAATGAATTGACGATGCCGGCTTCCGTGTCTGCTAAAGCTTCCTGGTAGGATAAGTTTCCAAAAAACCACTGCAACAAGAAGAAAGGACAGATTAGAAATGTCTAGGGAGGAAAAAGGAATCGAAATAAACTGCTACGTACCAACACACTGAAAAATGCAGCAATTTTAGCCACTTGTTTGGCCGTTAATTTGTTAGCAAGACGCTGGGCCAACTCGTGTGCCCTTATGGATGCTGCATAAGAAAGTCTGGCCAGCACAGCATCTTCTGCTTGTGACTCTGAAGATAATTAAAAAGCGGAGTTTAATACGGCTGATATTATCATGATTTTCTTTCTGGAGAACTGAGCTGTTTTATTCTAAGGCTAGTGTTCAAAGTTTTCAGTCCCCCTCAAGCTGGATTGCTTCAAATCGCTGTTATTCTCATGATTTTTGAAAGAAAATAACAGTGAGAAATTTGTGGCTTTACTGCTTTAAAGGATGCATTTGTTACAAACTCCAGGAAATATTAGTAAAGTTATGCCGAGAAGGGTATTAAATGAGAGGCTCAGTCTCGTAGAGGGTCCCAAACAGAAAATTCATCAAGAAACGTGCCCGAAAGTTGCCGGACTTCGGTGATCTTGCAAAAATGAACGCTTTTCGACTTGGCCAGATCTATAAAGGAGAAATTTTCTGCTCGTGAAGACAATCAGACGGTTAATGTCAAGGACTTGTGGATAAGAGTTTTAGTCCTTACTAGATAACTGATCGTCAGATTCGGTACCACTGCTTTTATCCCCGCCGTCGTGGAACTTGATAGGAACAAATGTGGAATCGCCCTGGATAAACTTGGATTAGCAGGTGCAAGGATTTTTAAGGGAAATTCTTCAGGGTCTGAACTAATATTTACCGGACTTACAATCGGAAGGTCCACGTCATCGTACAGTGGTTCAGTTTCCTCCTGGTTTGGGTCCACATACTGTATGAAAACAAGGTTTAGTTAAGCGTGTCGGTGTGATATCACGACCAGACCAATAAATATGGGCTCACGTGAGTTGCTGGCTTCTTACAGCACTGATGACGCCAAGGTTTCCAGACTGCAAATCCAACCAAGTAGATAATGAACATTGATGACTTGACATACGTGCTAAAGTAGGGCTTGTGGTAACCTTCTTTCTTGAAGAGATACTGTTGATGACATATTATTTGGATATTAGTCTAGGCTTGCATTGTGATGAAGCACTAATATGGTGCGGTTTTTGCATTTTTAGATTAGAAAATAGTTCCTCAAACCTCTGTAAGCTCGGCAGAAGCCACCCATATGATGTCCACCAACAGGAGAACGAATACTCCTATGCAAAGACGTTGCATTTTAGACATGATCTTTGGTTGACTTACTAATGAATGGTTTTGTGTTTTTTCCTCATGGCCTAGTTAATCTATTTTCATTAGTAAAAAAAAGTTAGTTGGGTTGCAATTCCGGTGTAATGGCCTCTTAAGAACAACATCAACAAATGTTGATGAAGATAGGTCTAGAGTCCGACATAATGTAAAGCGCCCCCTGTTTAACAAAAATCTGTACTAATTTATAAACAGGGGTTGTCCATAAATTACGTTCCCCCATAAATGCTGGGGAAGGGAGGGGGGGGGAATATTTTCTCTTTTTATAACCCCTTCTTTTAGTTTTTTTGCAAACTTATTTTTAAAGTTCGTAAATTAAAATAAATACTTACTAGCTTGCATGTATGGCTTTTTGCCAACTTCATTGTATTGAATTAAAATTATATTAGTTTTTTGTACTATATTTTTATTTAAAAATGGTCTTGAAACGGTTTGCAATTTTTTAATTTTTAAATTTGTTTCAAAAAATTTAAAATTCAGCCTAATCAACAAATTTTTGCAGAAGTCCTAGTTTCTCCCCCCTCCCACTCGGTTAAATGTTTTAATACAGCTTGAATTTCATTTACGCAATACACTTTTAAACTTGATAATTTAATTACACATTTACACAAGTAATATGAAGAGAGTGGATTACAAATAATCTTAAATGCAGATGTATAATAAAGAGCTAGTCAAATTTCGTGCAAAAAAATAAAATATATGGTAATTTAGATGTTTATGGTGGTTCATGGGGACACCCCATTGAAACGAAGTAGAAAAATTACTTCAAAAGTATGAATCTGCTGTTCATACATGAAACATTTGCCTACATCTTTCTAAATCCCTACACCACTAAAATAAACTGTACTTTTGGGTGCAAATTTTTATAGTTTTGCATTTTTGAGGTACATACTAGTTTTATTTCAGGTGTCCTTATAAACCATCATAAACTACATTTTTGTACATTTTATTTTCTAGTATGAATTTTCGCTAACTCTCAAATATTGTGACTTGTTTCAATTTATATAAAGCATAATTCTAAAGGATTTGATAATCTAGTTAGAAGCAATACTAGTACGCAAACATGTATAATGATTATGCGTTTACATTTGCTTTGGAATGGCACTTCGATGACTATATAGACTAGTAGACTGTGGTTTCAATATCTTCCCTCTAAATATTAATAATACAAAGTCCCTTATTCAGAATAACTCATCCAGTTACTGTAGAATATTAAAAAAAACTATTCGGACCTACTGAATAAAGAAGTAAAAATAGCTTACATGGGATGTGCAATACGGCTCTTTCGATTTACTTTTAGACGAGTATCGCTGGCGACCAAAACGCTAGCATCGATATCCAAATCGTCTTCCCCTTTCAGTGCAGCTTCTAATGCCGCCTGAACCCGTGGTGCCACTGCAGGACTTTCATAATCTTTTGTTGTTCTACTAGGCAAGTCGAGGTCCACGGTTAAAATGTTTTCTCCCTGTACATAAACAAATTCAGGTATTAGATTTCAAAAGCAATTTATCAGAAACATGGTCTTAAGTGATCGCAAAGGCAAAGCTAGGTTTTTACTTTATATCGAGGATTTCCACCGATAGCTGCGGCCACTTTGGCGAATTCCGACACCGGTCTACGACTTCCCGCAGCCGATACGGGGCGTCTAGCAATGGATGTCGTGGAGCTGAAAATCCAAAACTAAAATTTTATGACTAGGAAGAGAATTCTCGTTTGTGAGCTAGCATTTTCAAAATAAGCTTGTAAGAGTGAGATTGAAATACTCAAGGTTGTCGCCTTTTTTGCTATATAATAGTGCCTACGGGTTTAATGATAGGGACTAGCTTCGAAAACTGCCCAAACAAATTATGATTTTTGTTAATGAAACACTTTTCTCAGTGTAAACTGAGATAGTTTGCCTGTTTTTGCAGCTTGAGCATTTATATAAAACCATTCTTGTTGCAGCTACATTTTTAAAAGAATCATATTGAATAAGCCTATAATTAAAAGATAACCTTTCACTTGCAACAGATGATGTAGTCAACAACTTCCACTGATCGTCATCTTCATCAAATTCAATTCTTTGCAAAATTTTATTCTTTTCTTTAATCGGAATGAAATTTTCAATGATTAAGTATCTGAAAATGAATATTAATAATAGTTAAACAGTAAAATAGATCGGTTAAGTAGTTGCGTTACCCATAAAATAGGAACAGAAAAATGTACAAACTATCCAATGCTTACTTTAGTTTCAGTTCTCGGGTCAATTCATTTTGAGTCTGCTCCAATTCCTGCCGCTCACGGGAATGCTCCTCTTGAATATCCTGATTTTCTTGCTTCACTGCTTCAAGTTTTCCGAATAACTTTTAACAATGCAAGAATTGTTACAGTATGATATTTTAGATACTTTTCATAATTGTAAACATAGCTTGAAACACAAGAATTAGAAAAACTAACCTTCTTTAATTTACGAGTTTTAATTTCAACTTCCTGTTGCAGCGACGAAAAAGTTTCTCTGATTCCGAGAGCACTTTCCTCCTGCTTGTCCAATTTCTGTTGCATTTCTCTTTCACGGCGCTTTAAAATATATGATAGTTTACTGGTATTATGTTAAAAAAAAATAGAAAAATGGAACATGCGTGAAAATAAGCCCTTACTTTCTGTTCTGCAATTTCCTGCTGTCGTAATTCTAGTTGCCTTTGTTGCTCGTTAGTGTGGTCGATTATGTTTTTCCCTCCACTTAACAATTTACTTTCCATGGCTTTAATCTTCTGAGCGAGTTTATCACGAGCTTCCTGTTCTTTCTGCAGGAGATTGTGCTTCTGATTCAATTCGGTCAGAAGTTTCTCCTTTTCCTTTTAGATGTAAAACCGAGAAAGTGCAAGATTGTTATTTAAGTTAAAACTGATTAATTAAATGTTAATTAAAGTACTCGATGGCATACCTCAGCAATAAGGTTTTGGTTATTTAATATTGCCTCTCGCTCTTGTTCCAAAGTCATTTGTTGTTGCTGAAGATAATCTTCTTCACTGATATCCTCTCGCTCCTCATTTTCTTCATCTGTGCTGCTCTGCTCTACTTCACCCAGATTGTCTTTAAAACAAAATTCAAGTCATAATTTTCAACCTAGAAGACAACATGATTTAGGTGATGCCAAACTTGATTTTAAACAGTGTTAAACCTTTTCCTTTCTTCTTCTTTTTCCTCTTTCCACCCTTTGCAGTCAACTGAGCTTTCAATCTGCAGGAGAAAAAAGTGTCTTAAAACTAGTTTTCTTTACTACTCTAGGCAATTCCTTAGAACACAAAAAATATCATACTTGGCAATCTCTTGTTGAAATTCCCTCAACAATGCATCCTTGGGATCTTCGTTGATCTTTGGCTTATTCTTGATATTCTTGGCACGGTTTGCATATCGTAACGTCGTTAAGGTTTCTTCGTAGTTGTAACTGGCAGGACCTATATTCGCCACCATGATGGTTTTTGCATTGCCACCAAGTGAGTCTGTAAAAAGTGCGAAAATAAGGAGGCTGCCAGAGCACATGAGGTGAATTCCAAAATAAATACCTTGTAACAGGCGGGTTAGTTTGGAATCTCTATAAGGAATATGCGAACTTTTTCCATCTACCAATGCAGATATCACGTTGGCCAAAGCCGATAGAGATAAATTAATCTTGGTAGCTTCCTTCAAACGCTCACCCTGAATACAAATTTTATTATTTATATATACCAATACACACTCGCATGGTTGTTAATTGTGAAAGTGACTTCCAAGTTATTTTAAATGTCTTACAGTGGAACCAGTCTTGTTCTGTCGCTCGCTGCCAGCCAAATCGACAAGATTAAGTTTGCCAACTCTAATATGATTCTTGTCATCGGCTCCCAACTGCGCATAAGTTAACATCAAATTATCTATAAACTCGTGGTAATTCTTCTGTTCAATTCTGGAGAGAAATTAAGAATTGCCTTACCTCACTGCTTTCAACTGTAATCATAAAAATTGCATGAGACCTGGAACTATGTTCATTCATATTGGTGGCTCTTTATTGGAAAAAAAAACATGAACTTCCTGCCAAAAGTAAAATAACTCATATCCACAAACGATCAAATTGATTTACCCAACAGATCTATTCTGGTTGCCAACAGACATGACGTGTTCAATTTCTTTGCCACTTTTGCAGACGAACGAAGACAAGTCTTTGACGTAGACGCCAATATCTGGCCTCTCTTTAAGTTCAAACCGTTTTGACTGGTCTTTGCAAAGTAGATCTCGTACCTCCTCTTGGTAGATTTCCAAATAGGACGCACGTACCAAATATTGTTTATTATTCGATCTTGCTATATGACTGAAAATATGTTCAAACGAATTTGGAATAACTCCCCGTTTCTCAGGATCGTCTCTAATACCTTAAATAATCAGAAGAAACAATCAGTGACCTTTTATAAACAACTTATCTCAGCTATTACACATCTGGCTAAAAGGTCGTCCGTGACTTACCCTCCATTGTAAAAGTCTTTCCAGTTCCCGTTTGACCGTATGCAAAAATTGTGCCATTGAAGCCATCCAGAACAGAATCAACCAGAGGTCGAAAGGTCTCATCGTACAATTCCTGCTGTTTCGAACTAAGAACAGAAAGTTGAGAAATTGAGTTTATTTAGGAAATGAGATAGGCATTGTGGAGAATTTTTTTCTAATATTTTAATGTGCTCACTTCCAGTCATACACAGCATCAAATGTAAATCGTTTAGCCGCTTCTGTATTTCCACTTTTTCGGTTACTCAACTCAATAAGTCCTTTCGTGGTGGTTATTTCTACAAGCCTTAAAATGAGGTGTCGTGTAAAAAATAGTAGCTGATGTTAATCTAGTAGTGTTTAGTAAAAATGCGAGGTTCGCAATACCTGTCATAGCCATTATTTACTTCTTTTTCGCTCATCGGGCGACATCGCACCACGACTTTCACGCATTCAGGCACAGCAGATTTTGTCGGCTTTGACTGAAAATAAATTATCTTTTTAATGTAATAGACAGTTATATTTATTGCCTACACCACCTATCATCTCCCAAAACCAGTAAGAAAATATAGTAAAATACCATTACCATTTTAAGTTCAGCTGTATAATGGCAGGTGAAACACAAACTAGAAAATTAGGCAATCTTCACGTTATGTAACTTGGTCATTGACTTCTGAAACAACTGTCCCCAAAATTTCTGTTAAAAAAAGAGGCATTAAACATTGCTTTATAACGTAGGCCTATGTTTAATCAGGGGGAAAATTCGAGGCACTATAGCTTATTAAGAGTATGTTTACGGTTAACGTTAAAATTGCTACAACAATAAAAGGCAGCCCAATAAAATTAAAATAAACAAACATGCGTCAAATCATGAAAATATTGGGAAGGATGAAAGCTTGGACTAAAGGTACGAGATTCTATTAACCATTATAAACCTCAACGTGAAACTTACCTCTTGCATATTTTACTTCATAACTACAAATTTAGTAATGTGTGATTTGTTTTGTCTTTAATTAATAATTGAATAGAGATTGACTGACATCAGAAGCTTTTCCATTCATTCCGATTCTGCATTCTTTGGCCTATTTCTCATTCTGTCACTGCGCATAACCGCTAGGTGGCATTCATGGTTAAGTGGGGAAATGACACCCGATCCTTGCCAGAAACGTTTTTGACCAGAACTGATTTTTCCATTTTATTTAGCGTTTCTTTGTTTTAAAGTGTTCCGTGTACTTCTTTAATTATGGGGAAAAGTTGTTGCGTTTCAAATTGCAGAAGTGGATCTTATACATGTGGAGAAATAGTATCCGTATTTCAAGCTCCAAAAGATTCAGAGCTTTTTAGTAAGTGGAAAGAAGCACTTTCAGGAGCTCTTAAACGTACATTTACCGAAAAGGATGTTGTTTGTGCAAAACATTTTCAAGAAAGTGATATTGTGAGAACTTGGACGGCTGTTGATAATAAGACCAAAGAAGTGGCAATGACAGTAAGTTGGTTCAATGTCATCATGAAAGTGTTTGAATATTGGGGACTCCTTTGCTTGAAAACGCATGTGCATTGAGCCCAAATTTGATCTGAAATAAGGGTACCTATTCCATGTTCTTTTAATAGGTTAAGCTTAAAAAACCTAGACTAAAAGCTGGTACAATCCCTTCAATATTTCCAAATTGTCCACAAAAGCTTACAAAGGAAATACCTGTGCAAGGAAAAAGACCATTGGACACTAGTGAACTTGCAATTTCAATATCCAAGGAAAATGCCCAAACTTCTAGCAAGCAGGACGAAGTATTACATGAGGATGTCCCAGATAAAGGTGGATTTTCTATCCTGGGCAGTGCCAGCGAGCCAAGCTCCGTCGTACTGGACGGTGTATTATATGTCAAAATGGACGATAATGGAGAATTTTCAATGGTGGATGGTTCCAATGCCACAAGCTCCATCGTACAGGACATAGCATTACATGATGAAATACCAGATAATGCCGGATTACCAATTGTAGACAATTCCAAGGAAACGTTCAAATTAATATGGGATGAATATCACATCGAACTTCCTTCGTTATCTTGGGCTGTACACCGTGTCGAACATCTTGGAACCCCATCATTTATCGTCATTAGTAGTTTGGGAGTATATTTGAATGCTCCAAAACAATTGAAGCAAGTAGGTCACAATGCAAATATTTTATGGCCACTTCATCATCAAATCTTTAATTTTTATCATACACTTTAGTGATGTTTTATATTAATACTGGCACTATTATGTCACATTTTTTTATCGTAGATTAGCATGGATACCAACTGCAATCTCCAATACATGTACATAAACAAAAGAATTGAAAGTGAAATTCTTAAGAACTTCCCGAATCTGCCACAAAAAATATTTTTTCCCAGTGAACTGCAAGATGCAATTCATGCGTTTGACAAAGTATTTGCCTGTTCAGGAGGACCATGCATGCAGGAGTTTCCAAACGTTTATCCACAATGTGCAAATCATGATGTCCTAGGTAAATGGAGGCATATAGATTGCCCACTTTTATTGAAAAATAAGAGTTATAGCTGCAGGAAGTGCGATCAACTTCGAAGAACGCTTGGCACTAGCAAGGCGCGAAATAAAAGACCACTGAAACGACTTCGACTTAATGTGAATACACCGTTAACCTCTAAAATGTTTCAAGATTTAAAGAAAGCTCGGCATTTGCAAGCCAGTGCACTTTCCAAAGCAAGGAATAAGATCACTACCTTGAAAAGCAGTCTTCAAGTCCTTCAGAAGAAATACCTACACCTGTCGCAAGGTAAAACTAACATGCTAAATCTTCCTGAAGCTCAGGTAAATATTGAGCAGGATCTACTTGTCTAAGCTTCAATTTTCCATCAGTAAACTACAGTGAAGGAATGTGTTGGCATAGGACAACATTCGCAAAAAAAAATGATTACATGGATTCTTCTATGCGTATTTATGCATATTAAAGGACCATCTGTGTATTACTTTAAGGATTACTATACTGTGAATTCAGGTGATATGTCACAGGGTATGTTTAATGTGCCGAAAATAAAACAAAAAAAAATATTTTAAACATCTAGACCAATAGAAACTTGTTTCTCTTATATTTAATCCACTTTCACTTCAGTATATACAATGTCTATATATAATAGAATAATTCCTTTTAACCAAAGAAAAATACAACAAAAGCCATACAAGAAAATGACGCATCACCAGTGTGATTTTCTTAATTATGCCAAATTTAACCCGGAATCGGAGCTTCTTCGTAAAAGTCCGGCTCATCCGTCACATCCTTAACGTCTGTTTCGGCGCTGTCCAGCTAAAAAAACCGGTTTTGTTAGCCCAAATAAAGCTAGCTCATTTGCGCAGAGCTCTATACTCACAGATTTTAGTTCATCGCTGGTGAAAATCAGAGTAAGCTGACTCCGAAGGGGAAGCATCATGAGCAGGACAAACGGCAGTGCAATTGCTGCGACCGAAGACTTAATTGCCCAAAGCAGTGCAAAACAGAAGAGCTGAATGATCGTGAATAAATGCATTCGCCACGTTTCCACCTATGAAAAATCATTACGTAAACGGTTTTAACGGGGTTTTTTTATAATAGAAAACTTTTTATATTAGAATTTGTTTAATTCCGTTACGATACCCTCTGAACATAAGCCACTTGAGGATAATGTTTTGCAGGCATCAGGAATAGGCGCAGGCGCTCGAAAAACTGAACACCACTCATGGACACAACTCCCATGTAAATGAAAATGCCAAATAGAACGGAAAATGGAATTATACGCAGGATGGATGTCATCAGCACTGAGAATCCTGAAGAGATAAGCAAGAACAAAAATGTAAATTTATAAAGGAAATTACCGGCAGTCGCTGAAATGCTTCATAAAGTGCGGATCGGCATGTTCGTTTCTTACCCACGAGCAAGCTGACGAGTAAATTAGTGATCCGCTGGTCCTTAACGTCCAAAATATGCGGCTTATCTCCAGGAGCGTGGGTTCTGCTCATCACAGTCAGAGCGAGAATGTGGGCAATGGCACGGACGATGGCGGCCGACATCCACGGCCCACCAATGGTACTGCTCACCAGATTCAGAAAGCACATCAGCAGAATGTCCAAATGGAACCCTGTACCCTTTTTGAGCATTCTTTCTTTCTTCCCCATAATTAATCTGAAAGGAAGATCCCACTCACTAAGTCATAGCCTTGGAAACCCAGCGTATTGGTGGCGCAGAACAAATTTACCAAAATACTCACTCGCAAATTTGCACCTCCATAAATAACAAAATGAAAAATAATAAGGCTGGTAGGAAGGCAGCAAAGATCTGCCAAACTGGCATGCGCCTTTCCAAACCCATCGGGTTGATGACCCAGCCTCGAACCTCTGGATCGCTCGGAGTTAATCCATTTGGAACGCTTAGTTTCTGAAAGTATTAAAAGAAAAATTAAGCAAATTCAGAAACTAAATGAATGGCTACATTCACGTGCATTTAGAGTTACCTCAGTATATGTGTCTTTGATTAAATAATCCAAGCAAACCATGCTTGCAATAGCTATTGGCACTCCGAAGTCTCCTAAAGCCCTCCTTGCCTAAAAAATAGAGGGCACGTTCAAGATAAGAATAATATTATTTATGACATTCCAAATGGACGAGAATAGTGTCCAAGTTTTCGAAAGATTTTTTTTAATCTAAGCCATTTAAAGTAATTCCGTAAGTTTGAACGTAAACACACACCGTTCTGCCTAAGTACTGGCTGTTTCGGAACTGGCGCAGAAAGTACGCAATAAAAAATGTTCCCAGCATGAGGATCATCGTCAGTAGTGCAGTGTTGGGTTGATTCCTAATGGGAGTGTGTGCAGTCGTTTTTGAAGTGAAATCTGTAGCGTAGCTGCCGTTCGTCGATGAAAGATTGCTTGCTGCCATTGCCGCCAGTTCGTAGCTTGCCGAAAGAAAACTTCTAGAGTTTTCAGCAGTAAAGACACTCGAGTCTGTAGTCGAAATACTGTCAAAAACTGTAGCGTTGGAGATGTTGCGTGCTGTGAAGTTAGACTCGTAATTCGGATCATCTTCTATAAAACAATAAGTCGATCGGAGCGGATGCTCTTGGAACACCTGCAATAAAGACCAAATACCTTAATTTTAAAATGAAGGCAATACAAAATTAATATTCGGTATTTAACATTCTTTCCCCTTTTAAAGGAATTTTTCCTTAAACATGTTAAACTTGACTTGCCTGCACGAGCTTGGTCATGCTCTCGTATATATAAATAATAGAGATGAGGGCTGATAGAATATCCTCTATGAACCGGGTGAAGTAACGAAGGAAGAAGCTTCCCTCCACGGCCACCACCATTGTAGCAATGATTGTCAGCCATATCCCGACCCACAGCCGCATGGGCAGAAATTCAATGTCATAGCTCTCACAAAACTAAAATCAATGTTAGACGGGATTAGGGCAATGCCTGCAAGTAATAGGACAAGCACGAAGAATTTACAAATTTACTTCAACTGGCTACCCTGGACCACATACTGTAAATAAACTTTCATCAAAAAGCAAGACGGGGCCGGTGACACCGATGATCATGAGCGGCTGGGCGGCGAGCAAGGAAAATAGGACGCCGCAGATGGAAGTTGCCACCATCGTCTCGGAAACTCCGATCAAATTGTGCGTTTTGTTACCTAAAAAATGTCAACTCCATTGATACGACGAAAGAATCGATGTCACCAGACTCGGAAACGGGAAGTACTCACTGAGGATTCCACCAAAACTGATGGCTCCCGACAAGGCAGCGAAGTAAATGAAAATGGTGGCCGAGACACACTGGAAGTTGAATGCATCAGTGATGTCACTCCAGTAGAGCGGGAAACGACGCTTGATATCCCGAATGAGACCGCCGAAGGGCCTCTTGGTCCTCTGCAACGGATCATCGGATGGCTTCTTGCGATCCTCATCGTCGGAAAGTAGAGCTGGAAAATACCGTTTTGATGCATCGTTGTTGTAATATCAAGGTTTCACTGGATTGATTGCAAGTGCCAATACCGATTTTCTCCTTGTCGACTTTGCGCTTCCTCAGGTTGATCTCTTCCGTCTTCTTCTGGATCTCATGAATCGGAAGCAGGGATTTGTCGTGCCAGTCACCTGGCGGTAACACAATGCTGTCATCGAGGAACTCGTTGATGGCTCGCATCAAATCTTTGCTGTCGTCGGCTTTGTAAGCGGCTTCGTGGAATGTCTGCATTGACACTAATTTCGTTAAAACTTGCTGGAATCGTTTGATATTTTAACAGTAACAATACTGACCCTGTTGGACATCAGTGTGGATATTGATCGACCAATCTCGTGATAGTCTAGGTCACACTTTGTTGGACCCAACAAGATGAACATGAACCTCACTGGAACTGGAACCTATGACAAGAATTTTACATCCGAAACATGAGGATTGGTAGTTCTGGAAATACTGTAACTGGTTAAAGATAATACTCGCCTCCAAAAGTGTGGGTAAGACCGTGCCTTCTGCCAGCCGGACGAAGGCGATAGTCGGCTGCTCCAGGAAGTCTACGCCACCAACTAAGACCGTGGTGGCCTCGGCACCACCGGGAATCTTCTTCATGATGCTCATGTCGATGGCTAACCTCCGTAGATCATCTTGCGAGCTGTTGTTCGTGTGCAGGCTGTCAGTTTCTTTCATGTCGATCTAATGAGAACAAATTTGTTACATGTGCCACAACATTTTTGGGGGAAATCATAACGATGGCTTAATTCTGAAGTAGCGAATGAGCCAATTTGTCAAAAATGAGATAATTGAACCACTGTGATCCTGGAACTGTCTCTAATTAACCTAAAGTTACAGAAGTGAAGAGTAGACAAGCTATCATTCCTAAAAGTTAGAAGTAGCGAATGGTACCATTCGTTAGTTTATCTTTTAAATTTTTTTTGTGACCTGGATTTTTATAACAATACAAGTAGCGAACGTGACAATATTCGTAATTTTTTTTCCAATCACTTTATTCAATAGGCAAATTAATGGATGTGCACATCTGCTACTTCACACTTAATTTATTTCGCTTTCCTGCAATATTTATCAAAGTCAAAACTAGCGAATGTGCATTTTTTAAGCCTTTTATTTATCAAATTACTTAATTAATTTACTAATTTAATTATTGAATAAAAATTAGCACATTCCCTATAAAATATATAATATTGTTTTATCTGTTCACCAAATTTCACCTTTTAACATTGTTTATTTCCAAGTTATACCATTTTTCCATAAAAACGCTATATTATCTCAAAAGCAACTTTTGGCTTATTCCCTACTTCTGAATTAAACCATCGATAAGAAACGTACTGCTACATTCTCGTCAATTGGAGGCGCGACAATATTTTTAGATAAGTCATTCTCTGTTTTCGGCTTGTCCTTGGCTGCTTTAACGGCCATGTCAATCGTTGTGGCATGATTGTCGTTGTGGGGAACGCTGAACGAAACGCTCTTCTGGGGCCTTGAAACAAAGGTGACGTTAAAATTGAAATGTACGAGTCAAAATCTTTGCTACTTTTGCTATTGGGCTCACTTGGGCTTGTCATCGTTCAATGACATCAGGCTGTTGTATCCGGAAAAGTTCCTCCTCAGTCCGAACTGGAATTGTCGATGCTCGTTGACGTGCCTGTGGCGCAATAGCAGGGCTCTCATTACAGCTCCTGATGATACGATAAGAGTTTGTATTAAATACGTAATGTCAGCCAATCCACTAAAATTTAAGAATTTGGCAGGATGTACCTCAGGGATCATAGATGTCATGTAATTCCTATCATTTTTTTAATTCTTATATTTTGACAAACTATCCTAAAATTTATATTTTTGCAATAATTTCTATGTATTCTAATATTATCTGAGAACATTTCCTATAATTTCTATTTTAAAAAGCGACTATTTGGGTTTGAGGAAATGCCTAACAGGAAAGGCTAGTTTGATCTGAGATAATTTTCAATGTGATTATAATCCATTAATTTGATAATTTTCCTTAATGTTAAATGGGTTATAATAATCAAACGTAATAAGGTTTATAATCTAATAAGCAGTATTAAAATCTTAGACCTATAATTTAAAAAAAACCCATTTCTATAAAATTCCTATAATATGTGGGGGGGACCGGGGGAGGAATGCCTATTGTTAAGATTCCTGAAAAAAAAATTCCTATAATGTTCTTATATTTTGAAAAAAATTTCTTATAATATTCCAATATTTTGAGAAAACATTCCTATATTCCTGTATTTGGGGCAAATTCCTATAATCCTAGTTATTTTGGAAAAAGTTTCTATGATATTCCTTATTATTGGGGAAAAATCCTGTAATACTATGTTTTGCTAAAAAAAATTCCTGAATTTTCCAATATTTTGGGAAATAATTCCTATAATAATCCAATATTTTGGGAAATAATTCCTATAATAATCCAATATTTTGAGAAATAATTCCTATAATAATCCAATATTTTGGGAAATAATTCCTATAATAATCCAATATTTTGGGAAATAATTCCTATAATAATCCAATATTTTGGGAAATTGTTCCTATAATTTCTGTATAGGACAGCACATATTTGGTATGAGACATGATGTACCTTTATCCTCTGATTTGAGTTGGTCATTGATGACCATTTGTTCGACCACTCTGTATGCAATTCCCGGCAGATCTCTCTCCTCCAGATCCAGAAGCACGGTACCTAGTCACAAAAAAATCCTTTTTTAGTTAATTCGCAAATGTTTTCTCAACCAGTTCTTCAAAAATGTTACTCGTTGTGAGTTTCGTGAGTTTCAAGGAGCTCTCCAGAGATGCTTTACCTTGATCCAAACACTTCCTCAGATTCAGAAGACTGTGAAATGACAGCGGCGCCACGTGAGGCTTGCCCCAACGATTCGCACCCTCTTCCAAGTCTTCCTCATACTTGATCCAACGGGCTGTTTCCTTCCATTCCATCTCGCCTTCAGCACCAAACAGCTCGTCCAGCTCAACAAAAACCTGCAGAAATTTACGATATTGTAGAACTGCTAAGCTTACGAGTGAAATGTACGGATTCGAGCATTCGTGCCTCGTGTGGGCTCCTGTCGTACAGCTTTTTGTTGAGGGGCAATGTTTTCAGCTGTTTTATTCCGCCATCCTTGCTACCAACGTGAATGAACGAACTGACGGCACTCTTGGCTTGGATCTTGTGACGTCGGATGCCGCGGACATCTTCAAACCTGTGGCCTAGAAAGTCCAAACAATATTTTGATGAGCAAGGATTGCATTTCAGAAGTCAAGCCTATCAATTCTTTTGTTACTTACTGGCCATTTCATCAAGATCGCCTTGTTGCAATAAAACAGCCTCGTCCGGTTCTGTTGGAACGCCTTTTGGGGTGTCGTCACTGCCGTTGAATTCGATCCCAGTCCACTGACGCATGGCTGGATCTTCTTCGCGAATGTGCTTGCGATGGTGGTGCCGTGAGTGCCTGGTAAAACATCAGGGAAATTAATTTCCTGCAATTTTACTTTGGAACTTTTTTTGTTTTAAATATAAATTATCGACGGCTTAATTCAGAAGTAGCGAATGAGAAAATTTTTCAAAAATGAAATAAGTGAACCATTGTGATCCTGGAAGTGTCCCTAATTTACCTAAAGTTACAGAAATTATGTTAATCAATAATTGTTAAAGTTACAGAAGTGAACAGTAGCGAATATCCAACAAGGTATGATCCCTAAAAGTTACAAGTAGTGAAAGGTACTATTCGTTAGTTTATTTTTTAAAAATTGCTCGTGACATGGATTTTTATAACAATAGAAGGAGCGAATGTGATTACATTCGCTACTTTTTTAGCATTCCCTTTATTAAATTGGAAAATTAGGATGTGCACATTCGCTACTTTACTCTATTTACGTCGCTTTCCTGCAAACTTAATCAAAGTCAAACTAGTGAATGTGCATTTTTCAAGCATTTTATTTCTCAAATTACTTAATTTAACTATTTAACAATATATATATTTTGTTTCTTCTGTTCACCAAATATCACCCTTTTAACATTGTTTATTTCCAAATTATACCTTTTTTTCCATAAAAAAAACTAGTATCTCGAAAGCAACTTTCGGCTCATTCGCTACTTCTGAATTAAGTATATGACCCTATGTAACTTCTTCATTTAGTCATTGAGGGTCCAGTTGCTTCAACTTACTTGTGGCGCCTGTGCCGGTGCTTTTCGTCATTGGGCCTTTCGGATTCGTTGGCCGTCGCATCTTCACCTTCCTCCAGATCTTCTGTTCCTGGAATTTACAATAATTTTTCACCCATTTTAGTTATTTGGTAGATTATTTCTTCCTGCCTATACGTAAAGCAAATTTGTCAACTTACCCACTTCGAATTTGACCCTGCCCTTGGTCGTTTCCGGAGACATGTCTGGCGATAGTCGAGGAAAACTGGAGCTGACCACTGGTGGACTATTATAGCAATTTTATGGTAAAGTTCGTAAATCATGGCTTGCAAACACTTCCAAACTAGGTTTAAGGGTTTTTTTGGGAGTTTTTCTTACCGGTCCGCTGTGGGCAGTTGTTCACCCTTGTCCGACTGTAGAAGCGGCGATGTTTCCACGAGTTCCTCATCCTCTTCAGCAACATTGCTTTCCGAAGTCTGATGACTCGTGTCCACTTTTCCACCGCCGCCATCGTCGCCCACGTAGAATCCAACTTCTTGCAACGATGGAGAATGCTGTGAATCATTGTTGTCAACTGATGCCGACCGACTGGTCACTGCAGACTAAAAGAAATTAATATTTGCCCTTTAATTTTTAAATGTTTAAAAGCATCTGATTGACCCTCACTGATTGTAATGTTGCAGCACATAGGCACATGTATTTGTTTTAACTTTTGCTAAAGCTTTGCGCAAATGAGTGTGACTCAAGGCAGGCATTTTCTGCACCCATATAAATTAGGAACATCTTTAAAGGGACAGTTCCACTTTGAAACAAGTTGATTTTAGGAAAAAGATCATCAACGATTAGGATAGACATGGAGATTGCAATTGGATTTGAGCCTGCCGATCATTAGATAAAATGTCTTGAATGTAAGGATTTGGATGAAAATAGAAAGCCCAAATATGCACCATTTTTCTGACTGTGTGTAGCGCCCCCTACTTGATAAAAGGCATCAGCTCCATAGACATACCGTACACATTTTAGAGGGCGCCACCAAATTTCACTGCTTGCTGAAAGCTATGGAAAAATGGCGCCTAATATGTATTTTTCAAACAGTAATTTCTTCAATATGGAAGCTGTGCTGCGATTATTATTGTTACAGTAGGCTACTTTTTAAAAATTACTTGTTACAAAAGTGGGACTTTCCCTTTAATTGATTTCATGCATGGTGCCGTAACCCTTATCAAAGTAATCATTGGTGCATAGTCAAAGTTGGCGAGTGAATTTGTAACCATTATCACATTGCTACGTAAAACCACGAGTCGTATTTACATGTTTGGGAACCTTTTTTATTATCTGTACTTCATTTCTGGGAACTTGCACTTTGACAACAGGTCAAGTACTTTCGCCAGGTGGTCAGTTCGCCTCGAAATGGCATCATTTTCATGACAACACTTGTTATGTGGCAAAAAACCTGCATGTTTGCAGGTGATCGAACCACTATTAATCATGACATGCAGGTAGATAAAGGGTTAACTCCTGATTGCTCGAGGTGCTGGTTGTAAGTTGTTGTTGTTACCCTGGTCAAGGATAAATTCTTTTCACTCTTTTTTTGGAACTGTGTGTAATGCCCGCATGTCTAGCAGAAATGTGTAGCATGCTCACACTGACCTTGTGCAAAATTTGTGCCCCCTAAAAGCCCCCTTAACTCTTTCATCTCAAATTTGAGGTTGGCCCAGTCAATGCACTTGCCGAATGGTTTGGAACATGCATCTTGGAATACTTAATGCCACAGAACATGCCGTTTATTTGATATGCATGTATACCGAACTTCTAAAAAAGTAAACGGTCAGACGCCCATAGGTTTTTTTCCTGAGGCAAGGGCAATTAAGGTAGTTCCATTGCAGAAATTTATTGCTTAGGTGCATCTGCTGACCAAGTTTATTTGGAAGAAAGCAATGCACTGACCAATGTCGTGACTTTATCCACCTGTGCAACTTAATTGTTTCATGCTGTAATCTTAACTAACGATTGAGCACAATGCTACAAAATTAATTATTAAATGTTACTTAATAACTGTAAAAACAAATGCATTGGTTAAGTCCAAGTAAAATAAAATTACATTTTGTTAGTTTATAGCCTACTTAAATAATTGCTCAGAAAGGCTAGAAAAGTGCAGTACTTGTACATAATTATAAAATTCCAAAAAAAGACCAAAATTGGATGCATGTTGCCAGTATAGGCCTACATAACATTTTCTACATAAGCCCAGATAATTAGTATTGATAAGTATATGGCCTACTCATGTATAGGCCCTACTAATGACCTAACTTTTTTCTTACAGCTCTAGATATTATGTGACCCGAGAGTGTTTCGGAACTTCACAAGGGCTACAACTCGAGACTGAACCAGTGACAAGTGTGCCCTGCTTTCAACGTTAAAAGGTGATTACCCGGTATTTAAAGTAGTTTTATGCATGTATATTTTAAGGTAAACATGTATCCATGATTGCACTAGTGCAATCGGCCTGATGCATAATTTCTGCTTTGGCTCACAGCCAGGTTCTACTTGACATTGTCTAAATGTGAGATCATAATGTCCGACTCATATCATATAATTATTTTATTATCATCTAAGACTCCATCACTGACAATTGGCTAGCAAAGATACACGCATAGCCTAAAGCCTACATGTTGTGGGGAATGGTATAAATACCATCATTATATTTTTAAAACTTCAGATTTTGCGTTTCTTGAATAAGGTAGAGCGAGATGGCCCTCAGGGGAGGCCTCTTGCGTGGGGTAAATTTTCAAAACAATGAAGAGTTTTTCACTTTTTGTAAAGCTATTTCCATACCCGGTAGCAACATTATACTGGGAACGTTCTTAAATGATGCCCAAGTTGTTAGTTGTTTGGGGTTTTAGATCCTCCCCCCCCCAACCCCCTCTCTTCCATTCTGACCGGTTTTATGACTTTTATCAGAAATCCCCCTTCGATTTCTAAATCAATGCTACTGTGAATAACAATGTTTTCATAGATATGATATAACTTATTAGGAAATGATGAAAGGAATGGTAATTGATCTTGTACAGCACCCTCTATCATTTTCTTTAAGGAATTGTTGACGGCCATCTTAGGAGTTGCATTGCTTTTGCATTGTGTAAATCATTTATTGTGGCTACTTTGAACAAGTGCAGTTCAATACACAACTATTCCATAACATAAAAATGAAGCCAAATGCACTTACGACGTTAGTACTTCATATCCATGCACATTTGGATAAAAAGTCAGATAAAAAGCAATTGATTAGTATTAGTGCACTAGGTATTTTGGATGACCAAAATGTGTGCAATTTAAAGGGACAGTCCCACTTTGTGACAAATGAATCTTAAAATTACTATTATTAATAATAAAGAAGAGCAGTCTTATTTATAATTGCAGTTCACCTACCGTAATTCAGGGGCGGATACAGGATTTTGCTAAGGGGGGGGTAGAGGCAATCGCATATTACGGAAGTAGGCGGCCATTATCTCAGCCTATA
>JAQIXP010000150.1:0-33988 GCA_034700285.1 Proteroiulus fuscus | reverse complement strand
TAGTTAAACATGGTTAGATTTGTTAGTTAAACATGGTTAGATTTGTTAGTTAAACATGGTTAGATTTGTTAGTTAAAGCTTGGTTAGATAAACTTGACAAAACCAGTCCATTCAACATCCTTTTTTCAGTTTGTTGTAATGATGTACTAGAATTCTTCAGTTCACTCTTTCGATGATAGTAATTCACCTAAAACCTATATCTAAACTTTGGAACTTTCTTTAAATTGGTCTAGCATACTAATTTAACGATCAGTTATAATTAGTTATACGATTAGATTAGTTAGTTAAACATTAGATTAGTCAGTTAAACATGGTTAGATTTGCTATTTTAGCATGGTTAAATTGGTTAGTTAAACAAGGTTAGATTAGTTAGTTAGATAAACTGACAAAAACCAGTCCATTCAACATCCTTCTTTTAGGTTGCTGTAATGATGTACTAGAATTCATCAGTTCACTCTTTCGATGATAATAATTCACCTAAACCTATTTTTAAACATTGGAACTTTCTTTAAAGAATAAAATTGGTCTACCAAGGATCATTTATAATATTAGCTTTAATGTTTATCATAAAGTTGAAAAATAATGAAAGATTCAAGAGGTTTCTGTGAAATTCTCATTAATTTATATCCCACCTTTGAGTGCAATGTCAGTGTGCATGAGAGGAAGGCTAGTTGATGCATTTTCATTTTCAGTATTTTGTGAATTATTAAAAAGATTTTGGCTGAATATTGACTTTTTGAATGCGCCCTGTTTTTCCAAGTATGGAGATTCCCCATCTTCTTTATTTTTCTCTCCGTCATTTCAATTTGATAAAAGCTCATCAGAGCGTGATAATTTAACGACGTTAACAATTTCTGGGTTTATATAAAAGTACGCCCAAAAATATGGAGTAACAATAGTAATGCTTCCCGTGTACTTATTCATGTGTTACGGCCGACGTTAGAAGAGTTCTAAAGCATTCAGTTTGAGGCTTTTTTTTTAAACAACAAATATTTTTTTATTCAATTTATGCATGAGGGTTTTATATTAATATACTAGCGTGATAAATGTAAACAATAAAAACGACGATTTTAATCAACTGAAAGTAGATTTTTCATTTCCTTGTCTGAATTTTTCAACCTCTAAGTGATATGACAAGATTTTATGGCAGGTCATGGGATGCTTGACGAAACTGGGGCTTGGCTCTATGGGAATGGGATGAACCAGGAATTTAAGAAATTAATGGCCATTGACTGCTGCACATTGTATTGCTTAAGATTAAATTATGATTAAGTTCCTGTCATGGGTGGACATTGATGTGCTGCAGCTGATAGACATTTTTAAGGTCATGGTCAAGCTTCCTGGCTTTGGAGCCCACAGGATATATATGTAAACTTTAAAATAAATATTTGTTTAAAAATCCTGAATATTAATGAAGTGATAGATATTAGCCCATGGAGAATGCTGTTGTGATCACCAGGTGATGTCATAAGGAGGGGGCCACTGATTAACTGATTGTACAGTACTTTCCTCTAACATAAGCTTTGGCGCTCCAACTAAGGTACAAGCAATGGCTACCCTTCATTACCTAATATGCCCATCAGTTATTTTAATTAAACATGTAATTAGTTAAGTGGCAGATCTAAAATCAGTAAAAATTCTCAGTTAATAAACTAATAAATGTAATAAACATGATGCTGCTTGATGTCATTCAAATCCAAGCTTTGTCTACCTTTGCTTGCAAAGATTTATGTGAATATTAATTTATTAAAGGGAAAGTCCCACTTTGAAAGAGGGTGCTTGTAGGAGAAAAAGCGTGAAAAATTAGAAAAGGCTGGAAATTTGCAACTTGATTTGATCCCACCAGTCATTAAAATAAAATGTCCTGAATACATTGATTTGGTTGAAAATGCAAAGCCCAAATAGGCGCCATTTTACTGACAGCATGTAGCGCCCTCTACTGGATAAATACATCAGCTCTTAAGAAACACGTGGGCGTGCATGTCCTTGAGGGCGCCACCAACTTTCGGTGTCTGCTGAAATCTATGGAAAAATGGTGCATGTCTAACGTGCATTTGGCAAATGGCGATACAGAGGGCGCTATATTTTCTTAGAGGAAACAATGAGCTCGAGTTTTTTTGTATTTCCTTGGCAGAGTTAATGTGTTTAGTCAAATACTGCAGTCATATTTATAGCTTAATCCTCTAATGAAATGTTTGGCTGGCACTCATTTCCCATTTAAAAGTTTTTGGGGAAGTATTTGATTTTTTTTTGAAGCAGAATGTACTTTTTATGTGCAAATATTAGAAATACAATAAAACAATGTCCATAAAAAGTTTTTTACGCTGTCGCAAGTTTGGCAATTGAGTTGATTCTTGGTAAATACAGCAACAAACCTCATTCAGTATAAAGTGAAGATGGAATGGCGCCAAATATCATTTTCCGCTGGATTTGAGTTCATTTTGAAAAGGAAATAAAATGTCTCTCAATTATTTGCATAAAATAACTGGAAGTTTTTTTTTTCCTTTTTGTTTGATATTTTTTTTCCCCTCGAAAGAGATGCTGCATTGCATGTCAAATGTTATACAAATACGAATCTTTGCATTTTCTGCCTTTAATATGAAAGTTTGTCAAATGTCACATTTTATATCCTCTGTCACGCTATATCGCATTTCGTTCTGGATGACCTATGTCACGTTGTTTGGTGGTACCCTGACTCGTACTCTTCCTGGGTTTATAAACAATGTGTCAAGCCTCAGTGCCGAATTGTTTCTTAGTTTTTGTCTTCACATTTGCTTGTTTTAATTCCCAAAAGGCGTTTATTTTCTTCGCTGAGATTTTGTTTGTGGAAAAAAAATCCTCGGAAGATGTATGTAACACTACTTACCTTAAAGATGTCTGTTTGTTTGTAATTTGTAAAGCAGTTTAGTGTGAATTAATTCCAATGGGATTGAGGGCAGTCATTAATTAATGTTGTTATAGGTAGTGCATTATATGTTACATTAAATAGACTGAATTATTTTAGGAAATCAAGGAATTTTTAGATTCCCAATTAAGTATGGCCTAGGATTATGTAAATTCATGAATATCATGTTTATTAAGAAGAACTAGCATTTTAGACTTATTTAGAGAGGTTATCATATTTACGAGTGAAATTTGAGTAAAATGGCATAAGTTAATTTCAATTTAGGTGTTTAAAAACTTTGAATCGTTTTGTGTGTCTTGAACATCATGGTGACTACCAGGTTGTAAAGTCATAAAAAGTCATACGTTGGTAATAGTAATAGAAAATTCATAAAAATTTATACTTTTATATCATAATTCATAAATTTTGCATGACTTTCATGTCAAATTTTTGATGAAAATTGTCAAACTTTTTAAGAAAACTTTTATTATTTTTTTTCTATTTTTGTTGAAACGTTAGTTTTTTAGTAGAATTTAAGATTTGACATTTATTAACAAAAAATCAATGTCATTTTTTTGCATGAGCAGTCCAATGTAGAAACTTATGTAGTAGATTTGACCTTTAGGGATCATAAGGGGGCGGGGGGTAACTAAAGTTGTTATGATATGCTACAAGGGAGATAGGGGTACCTATTTTTGGGACTCAACAAATTAAAATGAAATATATTAATTTAATAATTTAAAATTATTTCAATTGAATACTGAAGGAAGGCTACACAAATCCTTGCAAGGCTTATTTTTTAAGCTAATATAATTGTTTTTAATTTTTCAGGGGAGGATGGGGTGTTAATAAATTTGTTCCAAAATGTAATGGCAGGGTTCTCATTCACCTGGTAAGTTAGGGGAATGAGAATTGGTCAGGGAAAGTCAGGGAATTTAGCAAAAACTAGTGAAAAGTCAGGGAAATAGCTGAGCAAAAAGAAATTAAATTGAAAGAAATCTAAAGAATGGTAGACTAATTGTGAAAAATGTTAAGAATGAGGTGAAAAATGCTACTCCATATGCATTTACATCCACATTCCTGTACTTATTGGATTGCCTAGATTTAATGGTACTCTCCTTGTATTTCTTTGCCCGTTTTTAAATTTGGTCAGGAAAATTTTGGAAATTGTTAAGGAAAAGTCGGGGAAATCAACTGGTAAAACTTAGTGAGATCCCTGAATGGGTAGGATGATGGGTTAAAATTCTCTAGTTCACTCTTTCTTTGAACTGCACCTAGTTAAAATTGCATAAGCTGATGCATATTTATGAGATAATATGCCTACTTCGTATATGAAATAATTCTTTTAGGAGTTTTCTTTTTTTCCTTAAAAATTCATAAAGTCCCATTGCAACTTGCTGCCAACTTCATTAATGTTAATGCACAAGCTCTCAGCAGGGCCACATTTTGGCAAAAAAATTTTTATCTCAGCATGCAGTTCGCTAACTGCCCTCACCACTGGCACACATTTTTCTCTTCTGTTATCCCCTACCCCCTGATATCTTCCTAGTGTGCCATGCTGAGGCATGCTCTATCAGTGTTTATGATTATCCCCCTCTTTTTAGTATATGGTTGTTTAACTTGGGAGGCTATTGAAGATTTTTCTCTCTTCTGCAGTTTTCCACCCCATTTCTTATCTTTAAAAGTTTCTCCTGTCTTCTGTTTTCTGGAATCCTATCTGTTTCATGGAAACCTATCTGTCTCCTTATGTTATTTTATGATTTATTCTGCTTAACATCCCTCACTGTTCAGACCTTCTTGTTGCAAACGTCACACTGGAGGCCTTTGGGAAAAACCGTGGCTCAAACCCAACCCGACTGAGATTTGAGTTTCCATAGAAACATAAGTACATAGCCATTCATACTGACCTCATCACTGAAATGATGACCATTTGCTCGCCATTATTGTGGGGAATATAAAGACGATTATACTGCATCGTTTTTAAAACTTCGGGTTTATAGTATAACCACACTGGAATCAAGTGAGCCACTTAGGTTTCTGATTCCAGTTCCAGGAAGTGATATCAGCTGTTAGCCATTGAACATTTTTTGAGTATTTCTGCTGAAAACTTTACTGTAACTTGGGTGGTCTTCTAGGATGGGTCCTAGTACTGTAAAATACACTTTTCTTTTCTTATAAGCCATCTCATACAGATAATTTTAAATCCTTGATCCACTTTTTTCGTACATTGGATAGAATTTTTTGAAAATGAAAAAAGTTCTGATTGTGAGTCTATTGACCCTTATAATATTGAAATGCAATTTTTTTTTCTAACTAGCTTATTGTGATACCAAGCAAAAGAATGGCGAACATATCCCTCTACTAGTTAGGAGTTAAACTATACACAGTCATGTGATTTGTATGCTTTCTCACCAATTTTTCATTCAGAGGTATTCATACGCAAGTGGAATTATAATGCTTATATCGAGTTGGCCCTCATTTTATAACCAGGGACTATTTTCTCATAGGATATGCATGTGTGGTGTAATTTGTCGCTCTTTAGAATGTTATTTTTACAGTTTCTCTCAAGAGATGGCGTTGGTTTTTACTCTTGCAGGGTTCAAACTGATTAATGTCAGTTGGCTTTTATTTTCCTTAAATATTATTTCCTGACATTTAACTGCTCTAAACCTTAAACCCTAAGTAGCAATTATTATTATTTATGGAGGATTTGCAGATTTAGCATTGTTGATTATAATCAGTGAAAATTAAATATGGCAAGTTTGGAAAGTTAATGAATTGCAATATTTATAGAAAATAATGATAAGGTTAGGAGATTGTGTTATTCTGCATTACATGTAATGTAGAATATAAAGATCTGAGTCAAATTTTCCTGAATTGCTTGGCTATTTTAAGATTTCCCCAAACTTTCCAGTTCAAAATTATTCCTGGTTTTTTTCCCAAATATTTCATAATTTCCAAGTTCCATTTAAAAACGGCACTGGTATATTAAATTTACTTCATTAACATTGATAACTGCAGTATAGGTTAAGAAATATCGTGGCTTTAGCAAGAGGCGACGCATGGTGGTAGAATTTCTCGAAAAATGTGTGCCTATTTTTTCAACAGGAATCGCGCCACCTTCCTGCAAATATTCACATTAATTCCGTTAGTCTATGGTTTTTATGGTGCCTCATTCTATACAGTCCAAAGGGCAAAGTTTGCCTACTTGCTTTGATATTTATTTTCTGATTAATTTAAAAAATACTGCGGGTTTAGTCTTCAGTACATTGAAAGCTTAAATATGCATAAAATAAGTAATTTCAGCTGTTGCATTTTAAGGCTGGTAACATATATCATCTGATCCGTAAATTTATTTTTTAATGATTTAGTTGTAGCCTGCTTTATTTATTCTATAGGATTGTATATATATTATTTTCGTAAAATTTCTCTTCATTGTGGTCCCATGCATAAATAATCTTATTTTACCTCTTCTTTTTTGAGTATTTTTCGCCTTATTCAATCATGGATTAAGTACCTCATATATGGGAATATACCATATGCTCGAAATACTGTAATTTTCTGCCGAAATTTAATGCAGCACTGCATTCAAACAATAGTTCAATGAAACCGTGTGTTACAGTAATGACCCAAATATGTGGGGGGAAGAATTTAGCAGAATGAAATAAAACGAGCATATAAATTTTAAGTGGAAAATATTTTAATAAGTGAATAACTGTTGCAGCCTAATACCGCCGAAACTATTGATTTCTTTTGCAACCACAATTCCCTCGCTCTCATTTTGTATAATTAAAGTAACAGGAATTGACAAGCCTATCCTCGAGGGCTCACGTATTTTATCTCCTGTATACTAAATTATTTATCCCATAATCGTTTTCCTATACAGATTAATAGAAATTCTCCAGAAATGCAGCAAAATTTGGCTGCAATTGCATGGTTTCAGCTGCACCCAGTGATGCCAGATTACAGATCCAATATCTAAAATTTGTGGAAATTGTCTATATAATATGATGTTGAAAACTTTCAATTAACTCTGATAATGGTTGACTTGATGAGATCTATAATATTCTCTATGAAATGCATAGGACTATATTTTCATATTTCCAATAGTAGGCTTATCATGTAAGCACTTTAATCCATCTAAATACCTTGCATTAAGAATTTGCAATTAACTCACCTTGTGTTTTTTAACTTGTTGTCTTAATTATGGGGTAACTTGCATTTTGTATGGATTTAATTACGTCAGATCGTTGGAGATTGATTGATCTAATTAAGGCATTGGTGTAAACCAGGTAAAACTAGCCCTCTGGAGAGTTTTAAAACCTAAAATGTTAGACATTTTTAGTTCAGTTCTGTGTATTTACACAAGTTGCAGCACAGGCTTGGGAAATAAATAGCTATGTTTTTTATCCTTTTAAATTAGGCTATGTCAACATTGATCTATTTACATTTGTGCCTATTAAATGTGATACTGATTAATTGGTTACCAACTGCATGATAGTTTTCACAGTGGATGCAAAAAAATAGCATTGACTTTTAATTAAATTTTTGCAAACAGAAGTCCCCATAGCAAAAAGTTTTGACTTTTTTCCTGTTTAACTTTGGTAGTCGGTGGATTCTCATACAAAAACTTTCTCAGCAGAATTCTGCAAATATACTAAGCAGGGGGGGGGGGGGAGAAGGAGGGAAATAAGGGAGAAACTGGGACCTGTGCGGCACCAAATAAACAGGAGTCATTTCTATACAAATATTTCTGCTGGATACTTTCTACAATGCAGAAACAATTTTGGTAATTTTCAAGTCTTTTTCTGCTGAAAATTTTGCTACTCAGCAGGTATATGTATTGTTTTCAATCCATTTTCTCTATTTTTAAAAAGCAACCGAACAGCTGAATTTTTCTACTAATTCGTTAACAATAGATAGGCCTAGTATAAGATTTAACGAGGGTCAAGTTATGTCTCTCAATCCAGTGACATTTTCTAGGGGTTTTTTAAGTGTTATTACGGCCATTTGCTTCAAATTTTAGTCATTTACCGACTCCGGATGTCGCACCTAGGACCAGTATCTTATATCTTTGTTGGCCAATTAATTGGTTGCTGGACAGATGGACAACACGTGGTATAGAGGCAGCACGTTCCTTGTGAAATTTTGTTGGCAAACTTTTGCATTTGGGAACTTCTTCTATGGCGGCCATCATAAAATGAGCTCCTAGAGGGGAACCAAAACCACAAATGTCTGTACTGTTTGCTAATATGGCATTGAGGGTTTCTAAATGTGTAAGCCCATACCTACTTCCTGTACTCTGGCTATTTGGGGGTTAACTTTTGATGGGTTCCATGTGAATGCCACATGCCGAGACAGGGTGCAAATGGCCAAGGGGTCCCGTCATCAGGTGTAGACAGAAGTTTTCTTCTAACACGTTTGTGTTTTTACTGCTCGTTTCATGTTTTCAAAACAAAGTTTTTAACTATACATAACTGCTATAATTTCGTCATGGTATCGATCAGTCACTGGCCAATTGATAAGGTTTTCTCATTTAAGAAAGTCATAATAAACCGATGGGTCACTGTATACATAACCTGCTCTTAAAAGCAATTCAGGCTAATTGGCTTCAAGAAGATGTATTGCATTTTTAAGTGCAAATTAGCATGTTGTTTTTTTGTTGCTGATAAATATTCAGATTTGGGCAAAAAATTAATGAGGAAAGTTAAGTTGGAAGTTAACTTCCTTGTTATATTTATTTTAAACTTAGCATCCGTAACATTCTCAACCTGAGTGTAACTTTAAGAGGTTTTATCATGATTAACTGATGCATTGTGGGATTGTATGGCATCCAAGAATAATATGCAAATGACTGAAAAGAGATTGGAAAATCGAATGCCAGTGTTCATGAAAATATGGATTGCAATGAGCTAGACGACTAAATGTGAATGGCAATATTCTTGTTAACCATGATCAACTTCAAATTTGGTTTGCTTTTAATCATGTCCTCAGCCGTGTGTGAATAGATCATGCTTGATAGCTTTAAAGGGAAAGTCCCACTTTGAAAGAAGGTGGTTGTAGGAGGAAGAGCATAAAAAATGAAAAAGAAATTGCAATTTGATTTGAGCCCACCAATCAATAAGTAAAATGTCCTAAATACATTGATTTTGTTGAAAATGTAAAGCCAAAGTAGGGGCCATTTTACTGACAGCATGTAGCGCCCTATACTGGATTAAATACATAAGCTCTCATGAAACACGTAGAGGGCGCTACCAACGTTCAGTGTCTGCTGAAATTTATGGAAAAATGGTGCCTAACATGCATTTAGCGAACGTCGTGATTTCTTCAATATGGAGCCTTTGCTGCACTTATTAATGTCACAGACATCCATATCTAGTAAGTTCATACAATTTAAATGACTTGCTACAGGGTGGGACTTTCCCTTTAATCCTGCATTGTTATTGCACTAGATGGTCATGTAGATTGTAGAAAATTGACGCCTGCAATCGAAATTTGGCTCCTCTTTCTGATTGGTCCACTCGAAATCTCTTCTCAACTCTTTTAGTTTTAGTGCTGACAAACTGATGGTGAAACCATTTAGCTTATTTATTGTTATTTAATTATGAAAATCCTGTTTAAGAAATACGAATCTAGTTTTATTGCGTTTCTAACGATGGGAACTCATTCGCACTGGTGTCCCATAATTTATGGAGGGTCAACGTTTTTCTGCAATTTTGGCAATATAAATTCAAATGTAATTTGCGAAAATGATGTCATGGTGCTGACACATCCCTTGCAGCATTATTCAAGCGTAGCTGCAAGTGAAAACCGATTTATGAAAGTGAATTTATAATGTCAGAACTCTTAGTATAACACAGATCATTAACTCCATTATGATTTTTTGTCACCCCTTATAATGGACAATGTTGTTACTTTTTAAGAGGTGCCAATTTTCCTCGTAGTAAAATGTAAACGTTATGGCTCTGTTGCATGCACCTTCTTCAATAGAAATATGTGCATGTTAGACATTTAAAAACAATTTATTTTGTGTATATTGGTATGTAGAAAGAATCTGTACAGGGGCTGCAATATATATGTTATAGGATTATTTACACATTATTTGAAATAAGTATGGGGCTTCATAGAAATGTGTTGACATATTGTTCATGCCCCTACCAATTTTCTACGCTGCAATGATGTTTTCGGTTTTTTTTTTAAATTGATGGATCTTTGCATGTATTCTATGCTTGCATGTAATTATGCTACTATTGCATCTGTCCGCTGTTTTTCTTCAATTTTCTTTCAATTTTTTTTTCCTTTATATTCACCTAAACTCAGTTTGAAATGATAATCCATGTATAGATTTCTCTCCTGAGCATCTACTAATGATCTGTTGAACAACCACAAAAGCTGATTAACTCTGACAGTGATCCATGCAACATGCTATTTCCATGATAAATCTCAAGTAAGGTAAACACTATCACGATGGAAATTCTTGCTTTTTTTTGCTATCTAAACGCTCAGGTTTTTAATTGCAAACATTGCTGCGGCATCAGTGATCAATAAATGTGTTCGGCAATGCATAGGCCTATATGCTCGTATATTCACTGAATTTAGGATAATTTTTTTTCAATACCATATCATCTGCAAACAATCCCACACAACTTGCATGATCTATTTGAATAAAATTATATAACCTTGGTATATTGGCTGGATTAGACAACCCCTTTATATGCCAAGCATTTGATGGCTGTTTGATTACTGACATTAAGCTGCAGCAACAAGTATATGTTTCAGATTTACAACTGCTTGTAGTTTTGGTAAATCAGGAAAGTAAAGCCCATTAATTAAATGTTTAATTAAAGAAGAAAATTAGATCTGTAAAGCATTTCTGTAACTTTACTGCACTTCTGTTACCTGAAGTTTCCTTATACAGATTTAATGCAAATGTTGAGTTGCAAACAAATAACTGATCACTGCATATGCAGCCTTATAAAATTATGAACTATTTGGGTGAATAAATATTGCATAGTCAGCTATAACCCTTGGCTCACATTAAATCAATAATGGCAAACCAAGGTTTGTCTACTGTAAGCCATAGGTAATTGCTGATCTTTCAATATTTGAACTGAGTTGAGATGTTGAAATTAAACCCCTAAGATGGCAAAATGCAAAAACATATTTTGGCATATTATTATACCTCGTATATATCTATTATTCTTACATTCTGTGAAATTTGTGTGCACTTTTTGATGAATTATTTTTATCAACGATTAACTCAAACTGAATAAGATTTTATCACGTCATTTGGTCACTTTGTGGCTTAAAGAGTTTCTGTAAGTGTTGCATTTTGTAACATTTCTTCATGTAAACATTAGGCCTACTATGCCTATAAGCATCTAAAGCTTTGATAAAATTCTCAATCATTTTCAAGCACACATTTTAACAATTGCTTTTCACGAAGGCCTAATCATTTCATTTTGGCAAATTTCATTTTCCCTGCCTATTATATTATTAGTAATCAATAATATGCAAATTTGTATACTGCTTTTCCGATGCTCGCTTTTGTCGGCTGTTGTGTCATTAAGTATAACATTGTGACTGTCTTGTTATTTGTTGCAACCCATTATTATTGATTTGAAATTCTGATGATTATACATGTACAATGTATGTATATGCAATTTGCAATATTCTGGATCTGTATATTTATACTACATGCAGTTGCAAAGTTGCACATGTTAATGCATGCTATAAATATAGGCTTTTTTGTTTCTTGGAATTGAGAAAGGTTTATTCCAATAATGCATATACGTTACAGAGAATTACAGGCTATAATTGACGTAATTTAAGAGTTATTGTGGTAAAAATTGAAAATAATTAATGTTATTAAGTTAATTTGTATATACGGTTTTATAGCTTGCATCGTTTGTGAGGCAAATTGGGTTTACTGAAGTTTATTATGTTGTTAATATCAGAGAAGTTTTTAATGTGGTCAAGATAAAACTATGAATATACTGCATGTATATGCTATAACAAACTTAACAATATCTTCTAAGAAATGGTTTGTTAAAATGTGGGAAGTGTCAGTAAATATAATTTTATGGCTTCAATATAGAATATTTAGTTTAATTTTTTAAATAAAAATGCATACTGAACAATATTAGACTATGCCCTGTTCAATGAACGTGTTAATTTGAAAATGCAAAATGGACCTGCCAGATGTAGTATAGTAAATGCTATTTCCATGTCACCCCACAAATGTAGGCTCTCACCTCGGCATATGGCTCAAGCCAGAATTTGCGGGGTTATTTGTATCACGCCAAACTCTAATGCTGGTGAACCAACCTTGGCCGAGCATGCAGCAGTTATTTCGGCATGTGGCTCAAGCCCACATTTGGGAGGTGATATGGAAATTACTTTATACTTGTGTGAGAAGTTTAAATTAGTCGTGTCATATTTCAATAAACAGGAGCTGAGAAACAGGCTTATATATTGATACTTTAGTATTATTTTGCAATTATTTTAATATCCAAAAAAGCATGAATCCCCTGGCTTATTGTCATCTTTTCAATATTATAGGGGTATATTTCTTAAAATATGTTGTGATTTTATGATGTATAGGCCTACACACATTTTTTCATATTATTTATTCATATAACTTTTTAGCATAAATATTTGAAAACAGAACAGTGGTCACACTGGGAATAAAACTGTATATTGGTTTTTCTATGAGTTGAATGGCACCATATATATATTTTGTATATTTATTATGAAAACTGGAGATGTAACAAACAAAGTAAATGTAAAATTCCCATTTGCAAGCAACTTTTGAGTTGATGTTGTATATGGTTCATTGAAGATTTTTTGGATAAAGGGGAAAGGGCAAAGCTTCAGTATGTATGCCTGTATGTATGTGTATGAATTACAGTTAATATATAAGCCTACACAGTGCATAACTGATATGGTAGTATATTTTGTCAGGTATTAAAATTATACATAAATTTATTGACATGTAGATATGCATAGCAAGCACCACACATACAGGAAATATATTGGGTAGGTTTAGCCTATTTGCAAGTACAATTTTTTTTGGAAATTTGTTTCAAAAGGGGTTATACTAATTAAAGAAGAATATTTTGATCTATTCAGATAGCTTGATTCAGCTTAATTTTTAATGAATTTATTTTCTTAAGTACTTTTATTTGTGTTCATAAATTCTATGTATAAGGTTTTTAATTGAAATTTATTGATTTTCAAAATAAAAATTTGGTTAAAACTTAGATATGCACCAATTTATCTTTTCCAACAACGTATGCTCTATTTTAATTCATGAAATTTTAATCTGCACTAATAAATCTGTAACTTTGAAGTATATTTTTGAATTTTAATCTCTGGTTCTGACGTTGATCAATGAGCTCGTCTCGTACTTATATGCTTATTCCTAAATTATTACATTTTGATGCTTTTTTAAATATTGTTTTAAACTGTTTTAATTTTGCTTTTATTATAATTTATTATCTGTGCATGCATGCTTGCAAGTGTTTATTTTTTTTTTTGTTTTAGCAAATTTATTAATGGTAAATCATTCTTGAAACACGATATAGGCAAATAGAAAGTTTCATTATAATAAGATAATAGTTTTATCCAACGTAAATTATGCTTAAACACGTTTTAAATTTAATTAAACACGTTAGCATTGGTATAGTCATACAGAAAAAAATAATAATCTGGTCAGTAAGCATTATGTATAATTACCCAGAATTCCTTGTCTCATATTGTTTCATTAGGCATATATTAATTTCGCTGTATTCATCATAGTTTTATGTTTTTTGCTGATTCTGGTTAATTCTTCGTCTCTTATATCTCCTGTCTCGACAGAAGTGAAAAGAAAACGAAAAACAAGCTTAAGATTTATGTCTTCATAAGGCAGATAACAATGCTTTATAAACTGCAAATTTAGTTCTAAACTCATGGTCGTTTGTCTAACTATAGTATAGCAGTTTTGACTATAGTCCATATGAGGTCTGTGGGCTTTGCACCACGTCTTTGAACTGTGACCTTGGTTAATGGAGTAATAACATTAGATTAATCACCTAACAGAGATTTAAAGTTCTGTGTACCATGAATTTCTAAGTCCTTACGGGTCGTTCATAAATTACGTTTAGGAGCTGAAGTCTAAGAAAAGTCAGGGAAAAATGAGTTTGGTCAAGGAAAGTCAAACAGTATCCCAAAGTTGTTAGGGAAGCTTAATAAATCCATTTATTTATATATTAGGTTAGAATTATTTTACATAATTTTGAGTACTTTATACTCTAAAGATATTTCAATTCAATTTTCAAGATTGTCAGGTATTTAATTTTTGCTGGTTACAATCGACATTTGGAATTTGCCAAATTTGTCATGAATAATGCTTAAAATAGCAGAAATAATTAAAGAGCTGAGATCAAAAACCACATGAGTCCAGATTTCTTGTTTTGAGAAAAAATGCATTTCAAGAAAATCCAAATTTGTTGCATTAAAATTAGTTATTTTAAAATTCTTAGCTTAATTTTTAAGCTAGAAACTTGTGCTTTGGTATGTGCCTGCACAGTTTAGTTCCCTTGAAGGAAATTACCTGCTATGAGTCCACTTTAACCCTATACCCACATTTGGGTACCTAATACCCAAAATTTTGCACATATTATGGCATTTTTAATCTTCAGTGATCTAAATGGGAAACGTTTTTCTAGCTTACTCCAATTTTTATTTATTTAGTGGAACAACACTTTAGCTACAATTTTATCTCATTTTCAGCAAAAATAGACTCGTGTGTTTTTGATCTCAGCTCTTCAATTATTATTTTTGTCTATAGATTTAAGCCTACTTACAGAATTTAGCATGAACTCTGAAGTAGTTTATGATCATAAAACAGGTATATTATGATGTTTATATATGGAACTGGATGAAGTTTGTTCATATACAATAGGCCTATCATGCGGTGGTCTATGGGACCACCCAGTTTGTTATTATCTTACTTTAGTTAAATGGTTTTTAGTCCCTTGTTTCGTATCAGTCCTGATGAATGTCCCTCTCTTCTATATGCAGACCAGTTTAAGGAAATTGTAATAAATAAAAGTTACTTTCGCTAACATGAACTTTAATAAGCTAAGGATCTATATAAAGATAACCCTTCCTGATCAAAATTGTATACTGCACTACAAGATTCATGTCCGTTTATCTGATGGCACAAAGGCCGGCAGACTTGTCTGTCTCGATTAACGTTAAAATTGTTGTGTACATTTTTCTATAAGGCTGCCTGACTGAAAATATTGCCTGGATTTTGATATCTGGAAAACTTTGATGTATTTGGTCTGATTCCATGTTTATTTGCTTTAGAAAAATAGTGTAGGCTTATCTTGTATGTCTTGCAATTATTAGACAGTTACTACTAGTCCTGCTTTTGATTTTTAAAATAAGAATTAGAACATCTGATGTCATGTATGCTACTATGGCTGAACATTGAACCTCCTAATTTTAAGGCAATTGTTGGTGTAAATGTTCTACCTTTCAAAAATCAATGCCTGTGTATAACTGAATTCAGTACATGGATTCTATATCAATAATAATTATTGAATGGTAATTATAAATTAAATTTCAATTTCTACGCTCTTCTTGTTTTTCCCTGGGGGACTCTTTCTTGCAAAAAAAGCTTGAGGTAAGGTGGGGCTGTCCCTTTAAATTCAATTATGTACATATATAGTGTGCCAATATTCCACAAGTTAAAATTTAAAATATTTTAAAATAAATTGAATATTGTTACAAATTCCTAGAAAGTTTTGATTGCAGCTGCTTGATAATTGTACTGTCGCCTTTTGAATCATGAAGTGGTGTCTTTACCCTTAAGAAAGTTCTTAGACAATTCCAGACATACTGCAGTTGTTGAGATAAGTGATACCAAAATAGTTATTTTGAAAATAACAGAAGATAAAACTAGGAGGGAAGCAATGCTCCTGTTTTTCAAAATTGTTTGTCAGCAGTTTTAAATGAGGAATGCTAATGCCTAAACTTACAATCAGCTTATATTAGCAGAGGTTAAATTATAATTAGGGTGTATGAAAAATAAACTTTGGGTTGACCACCGTATTACTTCCTATGTATTCAATATAAGATCAATAAGATAATGTACTTAAATACCCAGATGAACTGATTTTAGATAATATTAATGAAATTTAGATAAGCTAATTTTTCTTATGGATGCTATTTTGATAAAATCAAGCTATTGAAATACTCCCATTAGACGGAATGGTCAGTTTATTTTTCATCCAACAATGTGAAAGTTAATTATTGAAGCGTTTCAGATTGAATCTGTACCTTTGTTCAAACTTTATAAATATTCAAAGCTCTTAGGAGTGAGTATCCTATAAATATTAGAAATGATGGGAAAACAATTGAGGCATGTACAGTTAAAAAGCTGTAATGGCATTGTCTTACAATAAATTATGGGATATTCTCCCAGCGTGACTTATGCTGACCACTAGACTATAGTTTTTAAATTTGGGATTGTTTTCATTGACCTTCTGAATTACTGCCTGCAGTTTCAGACATTGGATGAAAGTTTGTCCAATGGGACCTTAAATTGCAGACTTCTGACCTGTTTTATGATGCCTTATGTATAGATATATAGGCAATATGCATGGTTGAAAATTCTGTATAAGAAAGCATTGTTTTTATCTACAGTATCAAAATTGTGGAGAAAAGTGCTGCTTTTTTACCTTTGCTTATTCCAAGAATTATACGCTCGAATGGTTTTGCAAATAAGTTTATAAACAAAATTCCTTAAAAAGAAACTTAATGCCTGATATGCCTGATTGTTTATGGGAACATTGCGCGAAACTTTTTTTTTCTCTAAATTTATTTTTTACTTTTCAAATTTTTAGGCTCTAATTTTTTTAACTATAGATTTTCGGGAATGTATTGTGTAGGATGTAGACTGTCTATAACCTTTGGGTTTCAGGCAATTGTTCAAGTTACAAATGTTTAACATTATTATTTATTGTTAATGAGATCATTTGATCAGTAAATCTTGAGGAAGCTGTAGCCTAAGTGTTACGAAGAATTCATGGAAATTGTAATAAAATATACATAAATAAGATTAAATTGAAATAGTTAATGCATGCATGTACGGTACTGATCCATTTTCTAAAATAATGTTAAATTAAGTACACATGTATTGCGTGTGAGTTCTGATAGGAAACTTGGAGTTCCTTTAATAACAGGCATATTTTGGCGTTGTGAGTGGATCATGCACATTTGTGATCCAGTTCATAAGTAGTATCTAGGGTAATATCATGTTATCTCATTTGGTACTCTACCTATTTAGGTAGATCACATATGGGTATAACTGTGCATAACTTGACGTACATATAACTGGGAATAGCTTGGAATAGGCAACCAATTCCTGAATTGCATATAAAATGCCAAAAGTATAAAATATAGAACTGTACCCAAAACTGGAAGTGTGTATAAACTGCATGGAAAAGCCAAAACCTATATAGCTAAATATAATTATGAAAGTTGGTTTTGATGGTAACTGCTGAACTTGCGGCAAATATGTGAATTGTTGTTTGCCACAAAATTATATACGTCCATTTATATTTTGTTCAAATTTAATTCAGGAATGGCTAAGTCAGCCAAGATGGGATTTTATAATCATACAGTATACTGACAATATTGTCATTTAAGTGTAGTTTTTTTAATTGAAATTTTCTGTAGGCCTATAGTTATTCATAATTAACCCCAATTTTTGACTGTTTTCATTCATCGTACATTAAAAAATTACACCAAGGCTGGCACTTTCCTTTTTTAATTCCCAGATTTCTACACATGCAAAATTCATTGTTTTTCCTAAGTGAATATATGCATTCTTAATGGTTGTCTTGGGATGTGAAGGAAATCTAATTATTAAATGTAAACTGGTCCATTTCAGATCAGGCGTATGTATACTGCTATAATGAAGTTGTGTCAGTTTTAATTCAAATTGGTTCATTAAGAGATTTTAATTGCACAAGCTTTTTCTGTCTTTGTCGAATGATTAACTCTTCCTTTTCCCCAAAAAACAATTTCTCATATTATTTGGATTGTCAGGTTTATCATACGAGGTGTTCAAATATATGTTTCTTATTGTTTTGTAATTTCCATATAATTACACCAATGCAGGTTTAACACGTGAACCCCCAAAATCCGGATCATAAAAAAATAATTACATTGATTGCTGCTATGGTGTTGTGATGTACGAGAGCTGTTCAGAAAGTTCAAAAATTTAATCCGTAAATAGAAAAGAAATTTACTTTTGGGATTTTAGTCAGATCTTCTGAAAGGTATTTATCTCGGAAGTTACATCCTTTGCCCATTGACCCTGCCACTTTTGAAAGCAATTTTCAGGATGACCTGCAGTTGCTCAGTCTCATTTCCTTACATTTTCTTTTCAATTTTCTCTGAATCACAAAATTTGTGACCTCCTGGGAAAATATGAAGCAAATTAAAGGGGCCAAATCCATGTTTCACCTGATGATCTTTTTACCAATATTTTGCCTTGTCAACTCACTTAAGCTGCCATCTTGTGACGTCATAGGGTTTTGTTCAATCGTCTACGTCACCATTCTCAAACTTTCCTCAGTATTAGGGGTTAATTACACTGAGTTTGAGTTTATACTTAAATTTGATGATTAGAAGACTAATAGACCCATTTTAAAATTCCTTCCATAATCCTGCACCATTGACCATTTTATTTGGGGCCAATCGGGTTGTTGTGAGGGACATCTCATAGATGGCAGCATTAGTCTATGGCAAATAACATGGTCAGCCATTTTATGTCTGGCTAAAATGTTAGTTGAAATTCCCTGTCAAGAGATGTCGCTTTAATAGGGTACGTGCATGTATTTTTTTAATTTTAAATGATTCTACAGAATTTATATAAATTACCGTAAATCTAAAATTTTACATTCAAGCTCGGTGATTTCCATAATTTTTCTAACATTCACGAATCACGAAAACAATGAAAATAGACGTTATTTTTCAATTAAAACATTTGAGAAATCAAAATGAATACACCATGAAACGATGTTGTTCAGTGTTTACATACTTATGACGTCACTGAGCATTTTCCATCACGTGACAAAATTCAAATATTTTAACTTTGTTATATTGGTTAAATTTAGCAAAAGTGATATATAATACCGTCTAAATTTAGATGTCAAATCATTTTAGTGCAATTTTAAAAAATATGCAAATAGTCTTATTTGAAAAGATGTCTATTAAGACAATGCAAATTATGCAAGGAAATGTGACTGAGCAACTGCAGGACCATCCTGAAAAATTGATTTCAAAAGTGGCAAGGTCAAAGGGCAAGGGGTTGAGCTTTCCAAGATGTGTACCTTCCAGAAGTCAATTTCTTTACTAATGATATGGGCTAAATCCTGAAACTTTTTGAACAGCCCTCGTAAAAGCCAAAGAAAAAGGGCTGAGGTCTTTATATAGTACTCAAAGAGGCACCCCATACGATCGTTTCCATTAATGACAGATAAAACGTTTTTCCTCTAATTAAATAAAACGGTTCGTTAGGTAGAGTTTGACCGAGCCACTGACCCAAGTCGTCATATTCCACCAGCGCACCCTGCAGGCCGCCTGGTAATCTGACCAATCAAGGATCCATCCCATTTACACCCAGCTATTATTGTTGTTGTTATTTTTTATTGTGGTATGGCACTCCTATACACTTCACCTTCCACCCACCTGCCTGCCTGCCTGCCGAAAAAGCAGGTGATTTTGAAATCGTAAAGTAGTTTGGAGTCTGGTGTTAGGCCTATCAGCACTCATTCATTTTGTCTTTAAACACTTCCGCCCCCTTGTGTCCTGCCTGTTTTTAAGGGGGACTTGCTTACAGGCTTCTTCTCTATCTTCAGCTTTTTCTTTTTTTGCATGGGAGTGTATAATGATTTTTGATGAAGATGATTTTTGGATCCCACCCTGTGTGAGTTTATGTGCTACTTTGAACACACTAAAATAGTTTCAGTTTGGATAGTGTACTTGTGACTTGCTGGTGTACTCGTGTGTGACTTGTGCTGGTGGCTGGTGTTTTGTGTGTGTACCAACTGGATTTAAAATTTGTGAACTATTTTGAAACTTGTTTTGGGATGTGATTTTTTTTTTCTGAATTAGGATATATCAGAATTTTTGTAAGGTATGTAACTGCTCTTATCTAATTTATTACTTTTATTAATTGAGTCGGTTGAAAATTTCAAAATTCTTAGTTTGGGAAATGAAATGAATATAGTTTGTTTATAAAGTCTGGCATGAAAGTAAAAAAAAATATTCTGTGAAAAATCTAGTTAAATGTTAGAATTATTTTCAATTAGTATGGTTATATTTTGAAGTGGGCAGTGGAAATTACATGTAGTAGGCTTAGTATTTATTTTGAAAATGTCAAAATTCTCAGTTCAAAAAATGAAATGAATATGGTTTGTTTAAAGTCTGGCATAAAAGTCAATCAAATATTCTGTTAAAATTTAGTCAGATATTAGAATTATTTTCAATCATTTTCAAATATTTTGAAGTGGTCAGTGGAAATTACAAGTAGCCAAGTATTTATTTTAAAAATGTCAAAATTCTTTCAATTACTTAAATACAATTATTTCTAATTTTAATCATTTAAAAAAAAAAATCAATTGGTTCTTATTTTTTGTACTAGAAACATTCAAAATGAATATACTTATAGGCCTATGTGTTGAAAAATTTTATGCATTTTATTCCGGGTTATAATTTACTGGATATTCAGTTTGTTAAGGTGTATCCACATGGACTACATTATATCAAAAAACGTGTTACATAGCAAAGTTATAGGCCTATAACTTGTTATAAAATGAGAAGAAAAACATATAACATATTGTTAATTAACAATTTTTATGGTGTAGCATCCATATTGTATCATCCAATAACACATTATAGCCTATATGACGTTATAGCATAAAAAGTTGTACAACAAACTTATAACCAATTTCGTTATGTAACGATGTTTTGTGATAAACACTTTTACGTAATCAATTTGTTAATTTATTTACCTGTCTTTAAATTACATTTTTCAAAGTCCAATTTTTAACATGTAAAAATTCTATTTTTGACTTTTTCTCGAATTTTTGTGTTTCGTTTGTCAATGCTCTTGAGACTTAATTGGAAAAAATTATCAGTTCTATTAAACTCATAAATATAATAAATGTAAAGATAGCTGGAAAAAGAGGCAAATTGCTCCACGATGTTGTGTTAAATTATTCTACACACGTTTTAATGTGCATATACGTGTGTATATAATTGACTGCATGCCAACAGTGTATACAGTTAATTCAAATGTAAGCACATATTTAATGTGTTCAAATATTGCTTTGGTAGGAGTGAAGATTGTAATGATTGAATGGGTGGAATATAAATTAGAGAATTCAATGTGCCAATTTTAATATAATGATTTTATTATGGGCTTGACTGAATATATATGGGCAGGATTCAGTATTTACATATATTGTAATTTACTTTGACATGTTTTCCAAACGGAAAACTCTAACAGTATCTACAGCAACAAAAATGTATTAATATTGTACAAGCTCGTAGAATTTTCGCAGTTTTGAGTTTATACATAGGCCTATGCAATCAGAAACATACAGTTTCAGTATCAAAATGTCGCATTCAAGTTAAATATATGCTGCAGGAATAGTCAAACTCATGGTCATGTAATGCCCTCGTTAAAGGGAAAGTCCCACTTTGTAACAAGCAATTTTTTATATTGTACACACTTACTAGATATGAATGGCTGTGGCAATAATAATTGCAGCAAAGCTTTCTTATTGAAGAAATTATAACGTTTGCAAAATACATATTTGGCACCATTTTTCCATTGCTTTCAGCAAGCAGTGCTATTTGGTGGCGCCCTCTAGGACGTGTATGTCTATGGAGCTGATGCCTTTTATCCAGTAGAAGGCGCTACACATTGTCAGTGAAATGGTGCCTATGTATATTTGGGCTTTCCATTTTCATTCAAATCCCCATATTCAGGACATTTTATCTAATGCAATGGGGTGTGCAATTTCCCCATGTCTATCCTAATTTTTCATGCTATTTTTCCTAAAATCAACTTGTTTCAAAGTGGGATTGTCTCTTTAAATCTTATCAGATTAAATGCATCATAATTAAAGTTAAACTCACCTTGTGAAACAGCTAGATGCCTAACCAAGAAACAAATAAATCTATTAAAATTATATAGCTAACTTGGAAAAGAAATATTATAAAATTGGTATAATATACCACATTTTTTTATGATTTTCCTTTGTTTTTGGAATTAAATATTTTTGTTATATTCCTATAGTTGGGAGAAATTACGATATTTTGGTTAAAACATATTTCTTGTAATTGTCTTAAATTTTAGTAAAAGATTTCTAGATATAGTCTTTGTGTGCTTAGACTATAGATGTGAATTTTACTTTGATTGCCAAACATGTAGACCCCCTTTTTAGTCAAGAAATATACTGTCTACTCCTTTTCACACTAAGAATGAGGATTTGTTCTGCAAGATTAAAGGGAACATATGTGACATGTCTCAGAAATATTCAAGTAAACCATGCCCCTTTATATGGAAAATATCGAAATTTTCAACCTATATGTAAAGTGCGAAAAAGATTGTCATTTTAAAATCTTTGGATTGGTTGGCTTAATGAACTCTTTGAACTTGAATCATTGGAGATTAAACATTAATAAAATACCGACTTTCTCACATGTATATACTAGGCCAAATGTTCTTTAGGTTTTATTAAGTTTAAGATAGCTGAGATCAGGAATCTGACACATTTTCTTGTCGTTCCTTTCAGTTTGGAAACTATTTTTGATGTCATAAACATGAAAGCATTAGTTCTTAATCTGCCGATAATCTCGCAGCTTATCATTGATCTGCAATAAGGATGTCACAGCCTTTGGTTCTACTTCGCTGAAATTGTGCTAAAAATTGCGTCAATTCACAATGTGACCTGCTAAGCCTAGTTTTTAAGATTTCTTTTTCTTTGTCATTTTCTTTATTCTGACGACTTGTTCATTCATGCATTTGTCTTCGTCTTTTTCTCCTTTTTTTCATCTCTTCGTCCGTTTTTCTTAGTTTTCTTCTCGTCTTAAAAGTCACATGTGTTGTTCATGCAATGTCTCTCCCATTGCTGATGGATGGATGTTGAATGAATTGGAGAGATATTTTCTCTGGGACTTGTACGTTCTCTTCTTGTTGGCATTTTTATCTTCCGTATTAGAAACAAACGACAATTCAAGCAACTATTTTCTGCCATCATCAATTAGGTTGTGAAGTTTGCTCGTTGACATGTTAATTTTTGAAAGTATTGAAGCCTCGCAATATGCTTTTTTGTCTTTTTGGAAAGTGAACTTTTCTGAGTGCGGTTCAATCTTGCTGTTATTTCGGCATCGGTTTGAGTGGAATTTGTTTAGGTGCTTCTGTGATGAATTTTGAAAATACTTTTGGAGTAACTTCTGGTGTAACATCAATTTGATTTGTTATTTCAATAACAGGTAGGGTTTCCTTTTGTTTTTCAAGTCATTACTTGTTTTTTGGGCTGCCCATAACTTGTAAGTTATATTGCATGCATGGGGTAATGATGGGGGAGAAAGCATATACTTACCATTTAACTTCCCCCCCCCCCATCCTTCAGAAATCAAATGGCCCCTCATTGGGGCTTTTTGGTTCTGCCAGTGTTATAATATGCACCCCTAAAGTTCCAAAATATGTTAGTTTTAGTTACAGTAACTACTACAACTATGTACATGTATACTATAACTAGGCCTATAACCATACTATAACAGTGTGCAGTTTTCGTATAACTATTCTATAACTAAACTAATTGACTTTACTAAACTATATAACTGAACTATAACTAGCCTATACTGTTAACCCTTAATAAAGAGTCAAAACTAATGTTAATTTAGTGATTTTGGCTAACGTAAATCCCTTACTTTCATGCCAAAATGGATACCGAAAAACATGAGTTGCGGTGAATTCTGGATAAAGTACATCTCACCTGACTTCACTTTAAAGAAGATAATATTTCCCATTGAAAAATCGAATCTATCAAATAGGGAAAATTGCCTTCTTTTAAGTGGAGGCAGACTAAAGTTTGCATATCCTACTTCCTGAATACATGTATAGCAAAACTTTATCTATAGATGATTTTTTTCATTTTGCAATGGTTTTTTTCACTGAATTTAGACTGTAATCAAATGATAGGCTGACCCACTTATTGGTTCTCCCACGAAATACTTCAAAATTTTCTCACGACAAAAAAAAGTTGCATTCATGTTTTTGACAATTGGTTACCAAAACTCTTTAAGAAAATGTGAGTTAAAAGTTGTAGTTGGTCCATGATGATTTGATACAATCTCTTTAGCAGCCCGACTTTTTTTGTTCTCAGCAAATAGTAATTCATATATATGTATATAAATATAATAGTCGTCAAAAGTTATTGTGTTTTTATTAGCAAAAAAATGGCCCACATGCAGCAACTCTGCCGAATCTTTTACTTAAGTTTTGATTCAATGATTATGGGGAGTAGATCAAGGGGTTAAACCCGATTTTACACTTTCTGTCAAGAAAAAAGGAAATGTCATGAAATCTTAAATATCTCGGCCGTGTCTGTCATTTGACCATTTTCTTGCTGCTGATATGGCTTTTAAATGGTTTTATCTTGAGGGATTTTGGCTTCCAACGAAGCATGTACATGTATATACCTATACATTGCTTTTGCTTTAACAGGCTTAAGATTTTTAGTCTTGATACTTAGCACGTCGTGCTTTCGCTGGCACATTATATAGAAACGGATGATAAAACGATAAACGACCATCTAAATTATAAGCTCAGCAATTTCAAGTTGTCACACATAAACCGCCATTTTCCTTTTGATACCAAATTCTATACAGAAGTTTTACTTTAGGGACTACAGAAATGGTCAAATGGTAGTGGCAGGCAGACAGGTTCTTTAGACTTTTTTAAAGTTTTTTTTTTTATTATAATAGGAGAAAAATTTGAACTGGACAATGGGTAAAAAGTGATGGTTTAAGTTAAAGTTAAGTGCACCTCCATTAAATGTGTATTAAATATTTTCGATGACAAGATGATTATACTTCTGACACGTCTCTCTCTTCAATATTTGGAAATGATAGCAGAAGTTGTTAGGCAACATTTCTGGAAGATTTTCAGACATTAAATTTGTTTGGGACATGTAATCATTATGCGTTAAGTATTACTTGGGAAATTGCTGAAAGATTTGAATGGGCGAATATTTTTAAAGATTTATTTTTTTTAAAAATTGAATAGTTAAAGAGCTACCAAACATGCATTTATTCTCCGAAAATATCTATAAATCAGGTTTTGATGTAAATCATGCATGGATTTGCATGCAGTGACGTCACATTCTCTATGGCCACAGCAGGTTTCCCATGTCAGTTGTCAAGTATAACTGTTGTGCATTTTTATGCAAGCAGCCATCTTGTTTTATCTTTAAATTTTACGTTCTAACACTGATGAATTCTCACCACTTCTCCTGGCTGTTGAGTTTGCCGGATAGAAATTCAACTAATTTGACGTCATTACATGATGTCACTTCCTTTTGTTGAGTTTCCAACATCAAAATAGGAATGTCATTATGATGCATTGTGGGATTTTGTTGGACGTTTTCTGAATTTAGGAAGGCACTGTATGGAATCCATACTGCTCCTGTTTGTTAAACAGTTTTGCTTCATTGGAAGAATTCAGCCATGTTGAAATAAATGAAACAAATTTAAAATTGCCAAAGCCAAATAAAAGCTTTAGATGTCGAAAACATTTTCCCCGGATAGTTTTGAAGCTAGAATGTGTGCCATATTCCATCATTTCAAATTCCGAAAATGCTGAAATATTTCCTCTCCGAAATGACATATTGCCCGTGTATGGATGCACTGGGTTTGTCTCGGTAATATCTGACATCCTTTGTAAGTTGATTCATGACGTCCGTACCAGTTTGCTCGGCCACATTGGAAGCGATTCTTTGTGGAATGTATGGCTAATGTTCATTTGGCAATAGTATTGACATCATTCAATTGAATTTTGCGTGCTTTGGGCATGGGACCGTAATGGTGCAGTTATTTGAGTTTAATTTATCAGTGTCGTTGAATGAATTCCAAACCCATTGCAAAGTGATCCACCCCATCAATATATCTCTTCTCTTTTCGCTCTTCTGAGTTTCTATGAATCTTTGGGTCGAAGCATTCTTGTGCTTTAAGCTAAATTTCGCCTCAGAACCCAATTCTTTTTGGCAATTTGCTGAATTTCCGGCCATCCCACATCTTTAAAAAGACCCTTCCTTCCACATTCTGCCATGTTGTTTCCTTCGTATTTTCTGCCTGGCTTCTCGTCAACTTTATTGAGCTATGTGTATGGGCTGTTTCCATGGGTTCAAGGAATTTTCTGACCATGCTGGGTTTCTTTTCCTCTTTTTTAAGAAATACACAACATATTGAGCTTCTTGGAATGGTGATGGATTTGGGAATTATCTATTTCTCGAATTCATTAATTTTTTTTAGTATTTTATTGTGTTAGGAAAGAATTTTTCTTCTTATAAAATCAACACACTGGCCATATTTATGCAAATTTCATATGGCTTCAATGCATTACTAATTCGATGTTGGGGTCAAGTGTTATCTTATATGAAAATTGAACATCTGATACATAGGCCTATGTCTAATTAGGAAACACTGCATTAAACTGAGTTAGCTTGCCGTGTCATTATAACCCATTAATTTGATAATTTTCATAAACTTTAAAAGGATTGTGATTAAATTTTATGGGGTAGGCCTACTTAACATTCTTATAATTTGGCAAAATTTACTATATCAATCTTACATTATTTGAATATTAATGTATATCCCTCTATTGAACAGATTATCCATGTCATTTTAACCCATTAATTTAATAATTTTCATCAATTTTGAATGGATTAATTATCATTACATTTTATAGGTATGTAGGCCTAATCTTGCAAAAATTATTAAATTAGCATAATCCTTACTTATAATAATTATAACCTTCAGTTTATCCAGGAGTTTGGGGGTGGGGATTCTGACAAATTCAGGTAAATCCCAAAAATAGATTTTGCTGAATTTTGGATTTACTGAAATTTATCTAGATTCACTGAATTAGTTGGGATTCATCAAAATGGCGATACGCTTTTGGCTCTGCCTGTCTGATGTCCGGCGGTTAGCCAACTACTACCAAACCATGCATAGTTCTTGAAATTTCATACGTTATTGGGATTTGGAAATAGAAATAATCTTGCCATAACTAGTTGGCATAGTACGAGCCAAAGATTATCGCTGATCATACGTTATTTCCATGGCAGTTTTGTTGAGCTTTTTCAAGCATGAAAAGTAGAGCTTTTGTGTTTGGTTCTTGAAACATTCTAGATGGAAATCATGACAGCTTCCGACAATTGTCTGAAGCAAAGCCTAACAATCTTTCTTGCAGGTTTTCGCGTGTTGTTTTTGAGATGTTGATAGGGGTCTGAATCTCCTCAAGAGTTTGAACGTTGAAGAGGCCTACAGCCGGTTATATACCCTTGTCACCCGGATGTATCCCTTACCCGTATGTTTATATCTGCTGCTGGCTCTTGCTATCTCCATCTTGTAGTATGGATTAATGTAATGAGATAAGCAACTCGCGAATTGCAGCATGCCATAAATAAAAGAGGGAACCACCCCAGGGCCCTACAAAAACCTACTCTTGAAACCCAAATTTGGATAAGCTTTTCTGAGTCACGATTCGGCTACTGGATGTACATGCACTCCCCAGCTTGCCCTGTGCCTGCCCTTGTGTTTACTCCCTCGAAAAAGACAACCCTAAACCCATTAATCCGGCACAACATCATGTTTATCTCTGCTACATTTCGTGAAATTGCACTTCTATTATACGGTATAAAATACCACAAGCAGAGATTTCTACTTTTTCATTCCACTTTATTATGCCTGAACTTTTCATCTCCTGGAAGAACCCCGCCCTATGGTGCCTGCATGCACGCAAACTCATGAATTTCTAAGTGATTTTTCGTTCTCTTAGGTCAGAATGGGGTGGCTACTGTTCTTCTGAATCATAAAAAATGGCACAAAAAAAATTATTGAGGGGACTAAAAAAGTCTACAATTTTTTTGATTTCTTGGGAAATGATCCCATTAATGGTGAATTCCAATTATGGGAGTTATTTTGTCTCAATGGCTGGAGCGCCACTACCGAATAAGAAAATTTTAATAGGCCCCGTTTGATTTTGAAAGTTTTGGAGAAAATTTAATCCGGGTGTAACAGATATGTAACAATAATTATTTCTTGACTGGGTCATTTCCAGTTTACTGTTTTGTTGCACAGGATTTAGTATTTACCATTGGGGTATATGTTCGGTTTCAATAATTTTTGGATCTAGGCATGCCACCTAGCACCAGTTTCATTTTGCTGGTTTATAGTTGCCTATAGAAGCCCACAAGGAAGGCAACCGCCAACGATCTTAATAAAACTGTCGCTAGGTGGCAGGTCCAGGTTCAAAAAAAATATGCCTGGAACTAGTATAAGGCAGTAGCTTGTCCTATAGATGGCAGAGCAGTCGTACCCCTTGGAGTTAATTTTAAGAATAAATCCAAAAATTGACTAATTGACTTTTAAAAAAATAATTAACTACTATTTGAGGTTGTGCAATGTTAACAAATGTATTTGCGAAAAACAATTTTAATACTTACCCTAATTATTTAATTATAGATTGGTTCTATAATGTTGTACACCGACAACATTTTCAAGTTTGAAAGTTGTAATTAAAATAGACCCCTATTTATTTATTTTTGGTGAATTTCGTAAATATTAATTTAGTGCTAGGCCTGTAATTTCTCATAATAAAATGAAGGTCTGTTGCCTTGCAATTAATTTTAATGCTGTGCCTCATCTCGTGCATTCACCACCACATGAAGCTGGATATATGAGATCAATTTTGGACTTATTTATTTATGAATTTCATGTTGAATTTGTCTGCATTGTTCATCATTAAAATTAAGGACTTTGTAGTCGAGGAGGAACGTTCTCACGCATAAGCATTATAATTTTTAGCTTTTTTATTCATTTTTACTGTTTATTAATTCATGTACAAAACTGCATTGCAAGTTTTATTCACTTTTGCTTCAAATCTCTATAGTTTTAAGACCAATCTCGCATTTTTCTCTTCTGGGCTGTTATTTTAGGGTTATCACGACCTAAAAATGTTTTATTACTGGTTATTAAATTGGTCACCACCTATGCTTTTCAATGTATATCCTATAAAACTTTAGACCTAATTTTTTTTTTCATAATTTTCTGGAATATATTTTTTTTCTCCCTGATGTCAGAAATTCCTTTGTTCCTCAGCCTAGGCCAAATGATAATGAAGATGAAATGATTTTTTGGTTTTTTTTTAATATTTTTACTCATGTTTAAGGGTAGGCCTAAGTGCATCTAAAAAATATAACTGGTAACTCAAGTGTATTGTTGGCTCATCCAGTGTTTACTGTTAACTATATTTGGCGCCGAGTTGTTGTTGGGGTGAGCTTGGGGACATATGTTGAGGGGTGATGCTTTTCCTGAAAAAAATTTGGGGGGAAAAATGACAAAACTGGCATCAAACATGCCGCTAACATGCACACACATGTCTTGTGAGAAAATCTTATGTACCAGGCACACGTATGCCGATAACACAACCATTTGTGGCTAACAATTAAGCTTTCCGGTATGTGTGTGATAATTAAGACGACATTGACATTTTGAACTTCCCATGCTTACTACTGGGGTTTGCATGCCGTCTGGAAGGTCAGGGAATTTGTTTACATCAGAAAATAATAATTCAGGGAAATTGCGCCTATAGCTGCATGGTGTCAATTTTCTACTGTTATAATTAGGAATTCAATGTTTCAATTCAATGTTTAAATCACAACTGTTGGACGTGGGATCATGTTCCTGATTGTGGGATAACCTCCCTACCAAATGGCATGATTCAGAAGTAGCGAATGAACCAATTTGTCAAAATGGAGATATAAGTAAGCCATTGTGATCCTGGAAGTGTCCCTAATTAACTTAAAGTACAGAAATTAATTTAACCAATAATTATTGTTAAAGTTACATATCCAACAAGGTATCATTCTTAAAAGTTACAAGTAGTGAATGGTACCATTCGTTTGTTTATCTTTTTAGAAATTTCTCTTTACCTGGATTTTTATTTTATTACAAATAGCAAACGTGACCATATTCGCTAGTTTTTTTTTTGCATTCACTGTATTCAATAGGCAAACTAATGGTGTGCACATTCACTACTTTACACTTCTTTTATTTTGCGTTCGAACTTCCTACAAACATTATCAAAGTCAAACTAGCGAATGGGCATTTTTAAGCCTTTCATTTAATTAATTTACTAATTTAAACAAAAAATAACACATTCCCTATAAAATATATATTTATTGTTTTCATTTGTTCACCAAATTTCAGCCTTTTAACATTGTTCATTTCCAAGTTATAGGCCTAGATTTTTTCCATAAAAACGATATTATCTCAAAAAGCAACTTTTGGCTTATTCGCTACTACTGAGTGAAGATATCGATACGTTGAACGTTGGGTACTGAATGAAACACAATGTGTATTTGCTGCAGATAATTTCCATATATAATTCAATTTTTATTTTCAAAACTTTTGAAACAGCTACTGTAGCCAATGTCTTATTCCCCAAAAAAAGTGAATTGAAATTTTCTAGGAAGCTAGGTCGATTGCACATAACTTGAGTTTATTTTCTTCTGTGGAAAATGTCACACTTGCCGATGTGTGTATTGAATTGAAATTGTGATATTTTGCATGGCCAATGCAATTTTCTTGCCTCTCCAGACTAATGGTCATATGGTAGTGACTGCTATGTTATGTTGGCACATGATTGAAAATAGGGAGTTCTTTGCTAGACGAAAGCTTATATTGTCCAAATTTGTAGAGGTCTTTTTATGTGCCATCCTATTGCAAATTTATGATGAAAAAGCATGTTGTTCGCTTTTCAACTTTTACTATGTTTTCCTCATGGGCTTCTGTTGATGAACGATTTATTGGCACAAGTGATGACGTATTCGGTACACGTTGGTGATGGACATCGAGGGCCTTCTTCGGAGACCAAGTGTAAAACCCATGACTTCCACATTTTTTATTATGGTTCAATGAACATACAGATGAAATCAATTATTTTGCATCCGGCAGTGTTGGCCAGCTGGTGCCTGCCATACATGCCTTTCTTGTTCTCCTCCTCTTCCGACTTTGGTTCAAGATGTTACATGGAATTGCATAATGGGTCAGAAAATAATTTCAAAATACTTTTAAAGCTAACATTTGTATTTGTAGGAATTATATGAAGCCATCCCTGCTTGTCGTCTATACATTTTTGTTACTTTTGGGTCCAGTTTCTTAAGGGAATTCCTATAATTTTTGGGCACAAGTAAGGCTGTAACTTCTTCTGTAGATACTTGTAGCCCTGACCTCAGTCTTAAGAATAAATTAGGATGAAAAATAATTGTCAACAGGAGGTGCAGTATGCTGTTGTAGAAGCGTAGAACCCTGTAATAGGAAACTCAACTCAATTTTAAATTTCTATAATAGAAAATCCTAAGGGCAAGTTTCTCCAACAATAGTTAAAATTTAATTAACGTTAATCTTAGATTTTCTTTATATTCCTTAATTTTCATTGGCCCAAATCAGTCACATGTTTGTGATAATCCAGGATTATCACTTAAAGATTGTTGGAGAAACTAGCCCTAAATAAAATAAATGCCAAAATCAGCCTATGAAGGGTGGCCATTGGTGAAACCATGTGATGTCATAGGGAGGGGCATTGATTAATAGTTGTTTGTTATACAATATTTGCATGCTTGCAATATAGTGACCTCCCTATGACGGCAGATTGTTGATGCTCGTACTAAAGCTAGACTCCATCAAATAATCCTCAGGCCAATATTATTATAGGCCTACCTTCTTTTAATTATAATTAATTATTAATTTGACGACAATTTCAGAAAATAAGAAAGCTCAATATTTGATTTAAGCTTATTATTATTACAGTAATTCCTAAATTGAGCTAAGTAAATAAATTAAAAACACGTATGTCAATATTTTGTAGATGCATGATGCTTCAGATTGTTTTGATATTCGCATATCAATACTGCCCAAATGATATTAATTTCTTTTTGGACTAATTATAAGCCATGAGGATTTAGTGTTGATATTCTCTAATAGTTATTGCTTTGAAATAATAAGCCTAAACAAAAATGTAATGAACAGAAAGCAGTAAGTACTTAGCAGATTGGAAAATATTAGAGAGGAGATTCTATTTAAAAGTAATTATTTAGAATAGATGATCCAGGTATATTAAAGGATTAAGGGGTTTTGGAATTGGTGAATTTGGTATATGTGTACATGCACGTATCGTTTCTCAACTTATTTTATGGGCTATTTTATCTAGTTGGAACTGAAGGCTTTATAACTACATGTCATATGCATTAGGATTAAAATAGTTTCTAATGCGTTTTAATTGGCCAAATGGAAATAAGGAAAAAGGCTATATGCCTTTTATTGGATTATAAATGCAGGGATTTTGTCAGTTTAGAATGGTCCTGCAGGAGGAAAAAAAGTTTTAAACTTATGCAATAAGTTTTTATGTAAGTCTTGGATGCAGTTTGGGCCATTCAGAGAGAATCTGAATAATCCATTGATCCCTCAGGTACTACAATTAATGCACAAATGCACTGGATAGGCCTAAGTATATATGTAAAAATTTAAAGATTATTTTCTTACTGTGGTTCATATAGTTACTTGGGATATTAGGGAAATAATGACTAGGAAAAGTCAGGGAAACTGCAAGTTTTCGAATATGCAGTATTTGACTCAGGACTAATAGGTTAATTTAACTAAATTTTTAGCTCCTTCGTCTTGCTTTGTAGTAATTGTAGTAACAATTTTGATTGCCAACAAGAAAGACCATTCAAAAACATTTCCGTAATTTTTTTTTCAGAATTAAGGTGAGGAATTTCTGTAGAAACAATTTTTGCATCTAGGCAGATTACGTTTGAACAGCTTACATATCTACTGAAATTCCTCAGAATTTATTGAGAAATTTATTTTCTGCTGAAAAGGATCATACACATGATTTATTAAACAGCATAGCTCAACAGTTTAATGTTTCATTATAAGAAACTAAAGTTTAAATTTATCATAATTATTTAAAATCCTTCTGTTAATAAATAATCACTCAAATGATCAGTTAAAGTATCACATTTATGAATTTTGCAAGAAAATTGTTGATGCTTTCTGGATTAAGGTCATGAGTTTTTTGCAGTTAAAAAAACCACTTGTAATAACGAGTAATAAGAAATTTGTGAGTTTTTATGTTTGAAGAGCTAATAACAAACGGAATAAATGTTGGAAAAAAATTACCAGGCTTTACGGTTGTTGTGTGTACAGAATTTCCAGCCACAGTTTTCATCTTAAGTCCTTTTCAAGGCTTTTGGCAGTAAACTTTTATGAGTCTAAATCTAAAATACAAGTTCACTGATGAAGAAAAAGCTGTAAAACGAATATCATCTTTATGGGAAGCATTGCATATCTAAGAAAAACCTCATTAATTACTTTTGCTAGCCCAAATATGGTTTTCTTGGATCTAACTTTTAATGTTTGCACTTCGTTATTGTGAATGTGCACCCACCTGTGTATGCATCATCTTTAATTTGTGGCATTTCTGCTCCGTTGAAATGAATTCTTCTCTCTTATATTTAAGGGCTTAATTTAAACATTACAAGGAAATGAGCAAAAAGTATACAAGAACAAATTTGTAAAGCTGGTTGAAAGGCAAAAAATAGCTATGGCTTAAGTATATCGTGTGTTTTTTTTTTCTCCTGGCTTGTTTTCGTTTAAATTTTTCTTTTAAACCAGCCCTCGCTTCGCTCGGACTTAGGTCACACAACGGTATAACATAAATGTTTAAAATTAATATAAATA